>JAUCBJ010001876.1:0-22802 GCA_032718475.1 Nemertoderma westbladi | reverse complement strand
CGGAGTAGGCCTATCTGTAAGTACAACATGTATCAATCCAGAGTAGGCCTATCTGTAAGTACAACATGTATCAATCCAGAGTAGGCCAACCTGTAAGTACAACATGTATCAATCCAGAGTAGGCCTATCTGTAAGTACAACATGTATCAATCCAGAGTAGGCCTACCTGTAAGTACAACATGTATCAATCCAGAGTAGGCCTATCTGTAAGTACAACATGTATCAATCCAGAGTAGGCCTATCTGTAAGTACAACATGTATCAATCCAGAGTAGGCCTACCTGTAAGTACAACATGTATCAATACAGAGTAGACCTATCTGTAAGTACAACATGTATCAATCCAGAGTAGACCTATCTGTAAGTACAACATGTATCAATCCAGAGTAGGCCTACCTGTAAGTACAACATGTATCAATCCAGAGTAGACCAACCTGTAAGTACAACATGTATCAATCCAGAGTAGACCTACCTGTAAGTACAACATGTATCAATCCAGAGTAGGCCAACCTGTAAGTACAACATGTATCAATACAGAGTAGGCCTACCTGTAAGTACAACATGTATCAATCCAGAGTAGGCCTATCTGTAAGTACAACATGTATCAATACAGAGTAGACCTACCTGTAAGTACAACATGTATCAATCCAGAGTAGACCTACCTGTAAGTACAACATGTATCAATCCAGAGTAGGCCTACCTGTAAGTACAACATGTATCAATCCAGAGTAGACCTATCTGTAAGTACAACATGTATCAATCCAGAGTAGACCTACCTGTAAGTACAACATGTATCAATCCAAAGTAGGCCTACCTGTAAGTACAACATGTATCAATCCAGAGTAGACCTACCTGTAAGTACAACATGTATCAATCCAGAGTAGGCCTACCTGTAAGTACAACATGTATCAATCCAGAGTAGGCCTACCTGTAAGTACAACATGTATCAATCCAGAGTAGGCCTACCTGTAAGTACAACATGTATCAATCCAGAGTAGACCTATCTGTAAGTACAACATGTATCAATCCAGAGTAGACCTACCTGTAAGTACAACATGTATCAATCCAGAGTAGGCCTACCTGTAAGTACAACATGTATCAATCCAGAGTAGACCTATCTGTAAGTACAACATGTATCAATCCAGAGTAGACCTATCTGTAAGTACAACATGTATCAATCCAGAGTAGGCCTACCTGTAAGTACAACATGTATCAATCCAGAGTAGGCCTACCTGTAAGTACAACATGTATCAATCCAGAGTAGGCCTACCTGTAAGTACAACATGTATCAATACAGAGTAGGCCTACCTGTAAGTACAACATGTATCAATCCAGAGTAGACCTATCTGTAAGTACAACATGTATCAATCCAGAGTAGGCCTATCTGTAAGTACAACATGTATCAATACAGAGTAGGCCTACCTGTAAGTACAACATGTATCAATCCAGAGTAGGCCTACCTGTAAGTACAACATGTATCAATACAGAGTAGGCCTACCTGTACGTACAACATGTATCAATACAGAGTAGGCCTACCTGTAAGTACAACATGTATCAATACAGAGTAGGCCTACCTGTAAGTACAACATGTATCAATCCAGAGTAGACCTATCTGTAAGTACAACATGTATCAATACAGAGTAGGCCTATCTGTAAGTACAACATGTATCAATACAGAGTAGGCCTACCTGTAAGTACAACATGTATCAATCCAGAGTAGGCCTACCTGTAAGTACAACATGTATCAATACAGAGTAGGCCTACCTGTAAGTACAACATGTATCAATCCAGAGTAGGCCTACCTGTAAGTACAACATGTATCAATACAGAGTAGGCCTACCTGTAAGTACAACATGTATCAATACAGAGTAGGCCTACCTGTAAGTACAACATGTATCAATACAGAGTAGGCCTATCTGTAAGTACAACATGTATCAATACAGAGTAGGCCTATCTGTAAGTACAACATGTATCAATACAGAGTAGGCCTATCTGTAAGTACAACATGTATCAATCCAGAGTAGGCCTACCTGTAAGTACAACATGTATCAATACAGAGTAGGCCTATCTGTAAGTACAACATGTATCAATACAGAGTAGACCTATCTGTAAGTACAACATGTATCAATCCAGAGTAGGCCTACCTGTAAGTACAACATGTATCAATACAGAGTAGGCCTATCTGTAAGTACAACATGTATCAATACAGAGTAGACCTATCTGTAAGTACAACATGTATCAATCCAGAGTAGGCCTACCTGTAAGTACAACATGTATCAATACAGAGTAGACCTATCTGTAAGTACAACATGTATCAATACAGAGTAGACCTATCTGTAAGTACAACATGTATCAATCCAGAGTAGGCCTACCTGTAAGTACAACATGTATCAATACAGAGTAGACCTATCTGTAAGTACAACATGTATCAATACAGAGTAGGCCTACCTGTAAGTACAACATGTATCAATCCAGAGTAGGCCTATCTGTAAGTACAACATGTATCAATACAGAGTAGGCCTATCTGTAAGTACAACATGTATCAATACAGAGTAGACCTACCTGTAAGTAAAGCATGTATCAATCCAGAGTAGGCCTACCTGTAAGTACAACATGTATCAATCCAGAGTAGGCCTACCTGTAAGTACAACATGTATCAATACAGAGTAGACCTATCTGTAAGTACAACATGTATCAATACAGAGTAGACCTACCTGTAAGTACAACATGTATCAATCCAGAGTAGGCCTACCTGTAAGTACAACATGTATCAATACAGAGTAGGCCTATCTGTAAGTACAACATGTATCAATACAGAGTAGGCCTATCTGTAAGTACAGCATGTATCAATCCAGAGTAGGCCTACCTGTAAGTACAACATGTATCAATACAGAGTAGGCCTATCTGTAAGTACAACATGTATCAATACAGAGTAGACCTATCTGTAACTACAACATGTATCAATCCAGAATAGGCCTATCTGTAAGTACAACATGTATCAATCCAGAGTAGGCCTACCTGTAAGTACAACATGTATCAATCCAAAGTAGGCCTACCTGTAAGTACAACATGTATCAATCCAGAGTAGGCCTACCTGTAAGTACATGTAAATACAAAAGCTTTTATGCTGATGGACACTCTAATTAAGTTTGAGTATGTTAAACCCTATCTCGCCTACATCATCTGGAGATGACACCAAAAATTAATCATTATAACAAACTAGATAGTATGGCGCACATTATTATTCCCTTAATCCAACAACCATTTTTAGCAGGCCGGACCTCCCCCCCCCCCCCCCCCTTAATTTTTTTCAAATTTCAATAGAATGCCACGAAATTTGGTATGATGATAGATCGACACCTTTTCTTACTGCTGCTGGCCTGGCCGGATTTTTCAATTTCTCAGTTATCTCCATAAAAAATGTATATTTAATGTTTAACAATGTTTAACCACCTCCGTAAACATTATTTTACGTATTTGGAATGTAATAAAATGTATGCCTTTGAATGTTGATAATATCTCAGGAAAATGTTAGTGAAATTTAAAACGGTTTTCCGACTCGGAATCTACAGATGCAGGCGGTTCTAATGATATCCAGATTACATTTCAAAGACGTAAAATAAAGTCTACGGAGGTGGTTAAACATTGCTAAATAGACATTCTTTACTTGCTTGTTGTATGGAAATAACGGAGAAATTGAAAAATCCGGCCAGGCCAGCAGTAAGAAAAGGTGTCGATCTACCATCATACCAAATTTCGTAGCATTTTATTGAAATTTGAAAAAATTAGGGATGGGGGGGGGGGGGGGGGTGTGGCACCGACCCCCTAAAAATGGTTGTTGTATTAAAGGGAGATGTACATACAGTATATGTATATAAATGTGTATATAGATTTATTGGCGAATTCTAAAGGGTGCCATTGGGTTGGCATCTTCTCAAGAAGCTATCGACCAGGACAGCAGCTTCTCAAACAACCAAAGGTATTATACTCTATTAGGCCTAATGTAAAAACCACGAACATACAATGTACTGTTCTGGCTACCCCAGGCTATTCTCTTCAATGACATTTTCCACAATCCAGGGAAGAGAGAATTTCCTTTGGTACTGGAGTCTCTCCAATCATGCAAAATAACCCAGCCATCGGCCACATTCGAATACGATATAGTACGGAGGGTGCTTGCCAGAATTCGAATCAATCTATCTGTTTGGGGTGTCCGAGTGTTGCTCCCTGTATGGTGTGTCACAGGGTCGCATCCTGTATGGGGTGTTCGAGGGTCGCACCCAGATGGGGTGTCTGGGGGTCGCACCCTGTTTGGGGTGTCCGAGGGTCCCATTCTGAATGGCGTGTCCGAGTGTCACACCCTGTATGGGGTGTTCGAGTGTCGCACCCTGTATGGGGTGTCCGAGTGTCGCACCCTGTATGGGGTGTCCGAGTGTCGCACCCTGTTTGGCGTGTCCGAGTCTCGCACCCTATATGGATTGTCCGAGTTTCGCACCCTGTATAGGGTGTGCGAGTGTCGCACCCTGTATGGGTTGTCCCAGTACAACACCCTGTATGGGGTGTCCGAGTGTCGCACCCTGTTTGGCCTGTCCAAGTGTCGCACCCTATATGGGGTGTCCCAGTGTCGCACCCTGTTTGGCGTGTCCGAGTGTCGCACCCTGTCTGGGGTGTCCGAGAGTCCCACCCTGTATGGGGTGTCACAGGGTCGCACCCTGTATGGGGTGTCCCGGTGTCGCACCCTGTCTTGGGTGTCCGAGAGTCCCGCCCTGTATGGGGTGTCCGAGAGTCGCACCCTGTATGGGGTGTCCGAGAGTCCCGCCCTGTATGGGATACTACGGTTGTAGAGATGTAGATCTACTTTCCCTCCACTCATCTACAACATTCAATCTATCTTCGTCAGGCAGTTAGGGATCAGTTTCCACAACCCCCCCCCCCCGCTCCCTTCTGTTCCATGTTGCAGTGGTTGTGGATCGCAATCCCCAGGAGAGGAGGCCTGCTCGATAAGAAACTGTAAAATATATTACAATAATTAATTACAATAAATATTTGTTATAATATGTTTTTTGTTATTATTATATATATATATTTTTTATATTTCAGTTGCGGAACCAACAACAGGTATGAATACTTACTACTGTATCTTACTCTACTCTGAGATAAAAAATATTCAATTTATCTCTCGTATAATATTTTATAATAATATTTTTTTTCGGTAAGATACATGATAATAGCAAAATCTTCAAGCAATTTATAAATCAGACGTTTTCATGAATAACTATTTATTTTCAAAAAGAAAGTAACATTTGTGTTCTGTTTATAATTCGCGTTTTCGAAGAATCGTTAAAGCATATGATTTTGCTATTTTGCTTCAAAAAAAATGCTTTTACTATTTCGAGGAAATACGGATTATAAGAAGTCCAAAACAAACTTCATTTTTGTAAAAGTTGTACCTTTCTTTAAAATATTCACTTTTGAATAGAAGTTTAACGTAACAAAGTTATCGCAAATTTGAGGTCAATTCTGCACAATTGTGTAATTAAATAATACAATCTACTATATTAGCTATACTTTAAGTGAAGATGATATTCAATAACGTTAATCAAATAATTATTATCAAACCAAAAATTTGATTAAACTAGCTACTGCAGCAAAAGATCCTACAACTAATAATTATTTATTACATGGGAAAAAAAGTATAACTTTTTTTTCATTATTCTCGAGGCATTTTATTTACCGAGCGTCAGCGAGGTTAATAAAGGGTCGAGAGAATATATTGAAAAAATATGTTCTACGTTTTTTCCCATGTAATACGTAATTTTATTCTTAAATTGGTACTTTTTGTAGCTAAATTCTTTAAAAAATAGCGATATACTACAGTACTACAGTAGTGTTACAAAATAAATTAAATTTAACTGCAGTATTTTACTATATTGCTTCCATAGTTACTGCAATTCCAATTACTGTACTCTTCAACTCCCGTTGCCTTACTTAATGTTAAAATAATTTAGTGTTCTCGAATATTTATTATGTAACTAGAGCGCCGCTTAACAACTTAAACCAATATTGGATATTGAGTTCCGTTTTGGAGTTCGCCTTGCAGACACAACTGTTGCAATAAATTTTGAGTGTGTAAATGGATTTTGTTCATGCTCTTTCAATATATGTAATCAAATTTAAGAAATTCCACCAAAAATATTTTACTTTACTTTTTTCGCCGGGAAAAAAAGTAAAATCAATGCAATCCGATTGATTACTTTTTTTCCCTAGGGAAAATAAAAGAAACTTTTCCTCCCGATTTTGCTGCATATTCGAGCGAAAAATTAACAATAAACATTTTAATATTAAATTTATTAATAATTAAACGTTTTTGAAGCACACGCTAACTTAATATTGAAATCTTATATTTTTATCAGAGAACTATTCAACATCTACGTGCATACTATTTTATGTTCAATCTGTGCCATGCACATTACTAACCTTGTTTACCCGTTGCCCGGCACCGCTTACCATAGTACTGGGCTCTCATTGGTTGACACACTTTCTGGTATTCTTATGCCTCATTTGAGCTGTATATATAATCGAATCTTTTCCATGTAATAGCAGGCCTAACCTTTAAGATCTGAGGCTTGTAAGGGTACAGAGGTTCGTGTAGTTAGCACGGATCTTGGAAATTTTACCTTACTGGATACATCTTGCTGTTCACATTGCAACTTGCTTTATACATTATATTTCGTTATATCATCATATTATAGTTATTATTATTGCATTGTATTGTTCATGAATATAAGAGACTCAGGATCACACTACTTTGCCTTCCACCCGTTAAGTGCTAACTGTAACCTGTCTGCAGTAGATTTGGTTCATTTAGTGCGAGAGTATGTGTCCGCAATTCTGCAATATTATTCCCCAATTTGCAACTATAATACATTCAATATCACAATGTGTCCAGTACGAGTAAATTGTGCGCTTACCACGCACTAGATCCCATGTAGCATCCTACTCGCAATAAAAATAAGTCACAAGTGCACTTGTCCACAGACAACACAGCACAATGGAACGGTTTACACGTACATAGTGCATTATTCCCTTGAAGCAGTTTCTAGTGCCAAAGAATAATAATATGAATAATAAGGCGCAGAAAGAGTCCCGACTCAAACAGACTACAGCGGCCAACTACAGGTCCCTGAACAGGCAGTACTCTTTTAATCTACAGGAGCTAATAAACCAACAGGTTGATGCCATCAATGATGCTGACGACAGCAGGCAATCATCCCAGGCATGGAAATCGATCAATCTGCTTACTGGGCGGAAAAGCCAACCAACCACCAAGGTTAAGGCTGAATCACCAGCCGATCGCCTCAATGGTTGGAAAGCCTACTTTGAAAAGCTCCTCAATAATGACAGGGTATTGCCTGATAACTTTATAGAAGTAAAGGTGTCTGAGTCTGTACTCCCAGATATTCCCATTGGCGATATCTCCTTTGCAGAAGTGAAGGCTGCTGCAAAGAGCATTAAGACCAATCGTGCCAGTGGAGTAGATGGTGTTCCCCCTGAGGTCTTTAAAATACCTGAGTGTTTAAAGCTCATCTATCCCATAATAGTAGACATGTACCGTACAACAAGAGTCCCACAAGAAATGAAAACAAATAAGTTGGTGCCAGTTCCCAAGAAGGGCAACCTAACACTCTATGGTTCTTTTCGGGGAATCTCATTGATCTCGATTGCTGCAAAGCTATACAATAGGATTCTATTAAATCGCATCAGGGATCCCATTGAGAGACTGCTCCGTGGAAATCAGAATGGGTTCCGTAAAGGTCGTGGGACCATGGAGCCCATTTTGGCACTTAGAAGGATAATTGAAGAATTATCAAAAAAGAAAGACAGGCATCTTGCTGTTATCTTTGTTGACTTCTTCAAGGCCTTTGATTCAGTCTCTCGCTCACGTATGTTCAGCATACTTTCATTATATAGGATTCCTGATGAAATTATTGCAGCAATCAGATCAGTATACGATGGTTCGACAACATTTGTGTCTACTGTTGACGGTGACACAGAACCATTTGAAGTGTTATGGGGCGTCCTCGAAGGAGACACACTTGCACCATTCTTGTTCATTATTGTGGTTGACTATGTTCTACGCATGTCCTTAGATCATCATAATGATGATGGGGTGATGATAACTCCACCTACTGGCTCCAGAAGTCGAGGAAATCCTGCCAAGTACCTAACTGATCTAGACTTTGCTGATGACTTAGGAGTACTCTCAGAATCATTAGAGGGAGCCCAACGGCTCCTCAGCTCATTAGAACATGCTGCTTCTAGTGTTGGTCTTTTTATTAACTCCAGAAAGACCAAAATTCTGACAGTTAACTTTGAAAGTCCTCAGCAAGTCTCTGATCGGATGAGCATAAGCTCAAAGGATGGTATGCTTGAGCATGTGGACGACTTCTGTTACCTGGGATCATGGATCCGGAAGTCAGGTGAGGACCTTCGAATACGTAAGGGAAAGGCATGGGCAGCCTTGAATAGGCTTTCCAGGATTTGGAAGTCACCGAGAATTAATCGGAAACTTAAGGTCCGATTATTTAGAGCAGCAGTAGTTCCAGTACTCCTCTACGGGAGTCCATGCTGGGCTCTAACTGCTGAGGACACCAAATCTCTGGATGGCACATTCACAAGAATGCTACGCCGGGTTCATTGTGTCAAGTACAATGCACACATCTCCAACCAGACACTATATAACATTGGAGGTGTCTCATTGGTTCCCCCAAGCTTGACACTAGAATGATTATACATTCAGACCAGATATATATATATTAGATAACCTGCCATGCGGCAGGTATCCCGAGGCAATTGTTATTGCTCACAAGAACTACAGTACATAAATGAACCTATTTTTAGCAGATCAGAAGTTAGCGCCTGGGGACAATCGTTAGTGGATTGACAGCCCGTCTGTAAAAGCCCCGACAAACGTAATTACTGATCTAGAATAAACAAATTCGACAGAAAAGCGAATTCAACAGAAAAATCTTCTAGCTCGTTGATTGGATAAATATTTTATTACCGTATTTTGGTAGATTGATTGGACCTTAATGTCCGCAAATGCGAACATTGAAGACTTTATTGTCCGATATTTACCGCTGCGCCGGAACTTCACTTTCCATTCACTAGTACCCAAGGTATTGGCCGTGGTAATTTCCTGCGGGTTTAAGGCCCGGGTTCTTACCTTGAATCAATTCTCGCGCCCACGCGCTCAGGTCCTTTGTGATTTCAGGTACGGCCCGCCCACCCTACTCCACTCTGCCAATATGACAATAAAGAAGACTTTATTGTCCGCACTTTTGCAGACAAAAAGGGGGATATTTAAAAGATAATGATTTTTTTGCTTATTAAAGATTTTCTTTACTGGGCAAACCGCCCCCTTTAACTAAGAGCAACGCAACTTGCGTGAGTCGGTATTGTCTATAATAACACTTTACAAAAAATGTAAAACTATAGAGCACGGAATATTTAAAGAAAAAATACAAATTGTATGAAATTGCACCCCGCACCCCCCCCCCCCCCCCCCCCCATTTAGTAAGCAGAATTTTATTTTAATTCAGCAGTACAATGATTGCGACAATATTAAGAGTGATATTATCAACAATGTAGATGGTTCAAACAGGTTCAAGGCTTTAAAAAGGTGCGACACAGAAACACCAGGGGGACCGTGGCTGTTGATACAAATGAGAGAGAATGGAAATACGGATTTCTATCGGGATTGGCAGGAATATTCCGCGGGATTCGGTGACCTGGATAGCAACTTCTGGCTCGGATTGGATTCTATTCATAAGGTCTCGGAGAATGGTATCCGGATACGTTTCGATTTCTGGTACGACGGGGACGTTCATAAATATGCGGAATATGGATCGTTTCGAATCGATTCCGAAGCTCATAATTATAGGATCCACTTATCCAACTACAGCGGGACTGCTCCGGATGTAATGCTAATAGGCTGCAGTCCTACGAGTAGAGACATTCATCTGTGTCAAAACGGACAGCCTTTCTCTACCAAAGACAAGGACAATGATAAGTGTATTATTATGTGTAGAGATCAAGGAGGTAGCTGTGCCAAACGTCATCATGGGGCCTGGTGGTACAATAGTTGCAGTGCAGCCAACTTGAATGGTGACTATGAATCAAATATAACATGGGTGGCAAAAGACACAATTGGTAAGGAGAAGAACATGGAAACCATAAAGAAAATGGAAATTAAAGTTAAGATCTAGAGACTAGAGTAACAAAGACTTTGTAATGGTTAAAGGGAGATATCTGTTGGTGTGGGGTCTCATGAAATACAATATAATATGTAGAAATTTATTATTGTTATAGATATGCTGTTTTAGTGTGCCACTTTAACCTTTTCGAGGCCACCGGACTGTTCTCAATTGGGGGGCACCCTAAGTATTTTTCTAAACTTTTGACGAACATTACTAACGTTAGGAAATTCGCAATTCTGGCAGTTGGGTAACGAAAACGAATTTTCAGTGGTTTTTAACGAAAATGCCAATGAAACTAGTTACATAGTTTTCATTCTACATTGAAATTCAGCTGAATTCTTTCTGGGGTGAGTACAAAACTAGGACCCAAGACCTTACTGCCCGTTCTGTACAAAACAAAAGGTAAAGTCGCGTTAGGTCCCAAAGAGCGTTAGGTCCCGGTCCCATTGCCAATTAAAGGAGCAGGTTACAAAAGGACCAGGTTACAGAGAGCTGTTTTGGGGAACCAAAGCAATAAACGAAAGTTGACACATGTTACAAGATTATGCAGGTTACTTAAGCGGAGGGGGGTGCCCTACCCAGTCTAGATATTTTTATTTTAAACAGCAGGGGATTGTGTTATAGGTCAATTTCACTGTTATGTGGTGTTCAGCCAACGTGGGGAAGGCCAAAAAGCAACAAAAATTGAAATTTTAAATTTTTTGTATCCCTCTAGCGGCGAGTAACGGAATAAAATATTTAATTAAAAACACAACTAGTCACATAACATTTATCCAATATTTTTGAAAAAACTTTTTGGGACTCAGCTACTTCGATTCTAGAAAATTTATCCAGGCGATATTTTAAATTATTAGTTTTTAAGTAAATTAATTAAATTAATTAATTAAAATGAATAGTTCTTTTTACAGAACACAAGCAAACACAAAAGAACACACCTGAACACAATCCAAAAACTGCCGAACACAATCGAACACAGTCGAAATTAGAAAGTGCACAACAAAATAACACCGGGTACCAACTTTTATATAAAATTAGCCACGCGTTGCTTTTTTAATTTCTTAATTTAATTTCTTAATTTTTTAATTTCTAATTGCTTTTTCAATAAGAAAATTGCCGAAATTATAGCATAAAATTGTCGAGAAATTAAATATTAATTTCTTATCAGGTACAGTAGGCCTATCATTTGTTGTGTACTGCTGTACTGTATAATCAAACTATGTAGGGAAGCCTACCGGGTACCGTACCTGTCACATATATATAATAGCGGGTTAGCTACAGTAATAGGCCTGTTTGCCTGTGTACTGGAATAGCTTGGTCTGGAACTGATTGCTGAGGATATGAATTAGAAAGTTAGGCCCGTTACCGTACGTACTGTACATGATGTACGGTACAACACGTCGGTACAACATATGTACCGGTACCTACCTGCCTACTGCTGTACTGGAATATAAAGAGCTGGGTCCCGGTTAGGTACCTACCCTGGCAGGTACCGGTAGGGATCTCTGTCCCGGTGCTAACCACACTTAACTTAGCCCTACTACTATGTTAAATTATTAGTTGTTGGCTTAGGCTGGCCTGCTGATAAGAAATGATATTTAATTTAGCGACAATTTTATTCAATAATTTCGGGAATTTTCTTATAGAAAAGCAACGCCTGGCTAATTTTATTTAAAAGTTGGTACCCGGTGATATTTTTTTTGCTCTTTCTATTTTCGACTGTGTTCGTTTGTGTTCGGCAGTTTTTGGAGTGCGTTCGGGTGTGTTTTACTGTGTTCGCTTGTGTTCTGTAAAAAGATCTATCCAATTAAAGTTATTAAAATTTTCAATAATATTTAAAAAAACATTTTTTTTCAAAAAAGTGTTGGATAATTTTTCAAGATCTCGAAAAAACCTTTCAAACGAGCCATAAATTATGGCATTTGGGTGAAAAACGGCGGAGGTGTAGTATTTTGAAAACTATCCATTTCAAGGGCTCAATATTAGAGGTGATTATTGCAGGTATGGGATGACTTTCACAATTGCGCCTCACTACTGTAAACACACTTTAGTAGTATCATTCACCTATGAAAACACAAATCCACATTCGTACAACATGCCAATTGGCCACATTTCCATTAGTCAATGCTTTCCAGAATGTCACGTTGTTATTGTGTATCCCAGGATAAACTGTACACTATGCATTCTATTCAACGAGGCAAGCATTCTATTGTTCTTTGACTGTATTTAATTCTAGCGTTGTTGTTGCTAAGATGACATTATGCAAAGCTAGCAGTAGAAATTATGGTATTTCTCATGCACATAGATCTGGGATGCTATTTAATGGTGTATTATTATGGGTTTGTTCCGAAGTGGAAAAAATGAGAAAGCGCGTCACTGGGGGGTTGAACCAGCACTATACGTACGTTTTGGCCTAACAGGCATCATTAGTAGTGCTAACCAGCTCCGCGACTAGCCCCTGGCAAGACAGGTCGAGATCTTTAGCACCTCACTCTTCTGGGATCGCCTCCAGAAACTCACGGGAGTTGCTTGTGAATTTAGTTAACCAGAATCCACTGTGTTGAAGACACTCTACCGTAACCTTGGCAACCTCGATTGCTTCATCCACTGTGGGCAGGGATTTGAGGTTGTCATCCATGTAGATGTCGCGTTTGATGTTATCGATGACCGCTTTGGGGAAGGTGTCTCGATTTTCGTCAGCAGTGGTACGCACTACCAAGCAAGCGATAGTTGGACTAGAGATAATGCTGAAGGCCTGGATAGTCATCCAGTAATCTACCGGTTCTTTGTCAAAGTCTCCTTCCGGCCACCATAAGAACCTTAAGCTATCTTGGTATCATTGCAATACTTTGACTTATATAGAAACATGCTTTCAATGTCTGAGGCAAAGGCGATGGAGTACTGCTGGAGTCGTAGTAATATTCCCAACAGCGATTGGAGTAAGTTGGGTCCTGGCAACAACTCTGAGTTCAGGGACTGTCCTTTTTATAAGGCGAAGCCGTCAAACACTACCTGGACTTCGTTGGGTTTACCGGGTTTGGGAACGTAGTGGTGAGTTAGATAATACATTATCTCCATAACGGTTGTTTCTATAAGAACTCGCTCAGTATATCCCTTATCAATGAACTTCTTCGATAGAATCTTGTACATTTCCTTAGCTTTATTGTTCAAAGATAAGTGTTGGTGTAGCTGTTTGATTCTTTTGATGGCTAATGGTCGATTATTAATGAAGCTGGGCTCTCAGTTCTGGAAGGTAAACCGATCTTGTAACAACCCTCCTCCTTTGAGATAATGAGTAGTCTTCGCTTGGATTTGTTTAGCTCTCTCCTCCTCTACTGGTAGAGTTTTATCGTAAGAGTACGAGACTACCTCGTTCAGCTCGTCATCTTCATAGGCCAACAAACCTGCTTATGTAGATATTCTCAGTTCTTTCCTTCAGGGTTTGCTGAGATCGTCCCGTGAAGTACCAGCATACTCTAGTTTGTCCCGTGTAGGTTTGTAGAGTTCGCGGTCGAGTAGATCTCTTTTCCAGCATCTCTAGCGCCTCATGCGCATTCTGGCCGAGTAACATCTGGACTCCAGGATACTCAGTCTTAAATCTGGGAACTTTATACGGTTGTGCAAAACTGTCCTCGTCCCAGTTATAAGGTTCTACTTGACTGGTGGCAAAGTTCTTAATAGCTACCATCTTGACAGACCTTATACTATCTTTACCTGATTTATCTTGTGATCCCAAGTGACACTACGACTGTCTTTGAGGTTTTTCCTCAGGAATTCCTCACACTTACTTAAATAGTGTGGCCCTTTGCATAACACTAAATTTCACCAAACAAACTCTTTCATTTCACTGGCCTACGGCCAAGTCAGTCAGTCCAACCACCAGTCAACCATTAGCCAGCACACACGTGTGGAACATACAGAAGTCAAACGGTCGGGATCTCAGGACAAACGGGATCCCATCACATGTCTTACTATCAATCGACTGACTGATTAATGCTACCTTAATGCTACCTTGAAGGCTACTTTATCACACCTCAATTGCCTCAATTGCCTTGCCTCAATTTGGCCTCTGCTAGCCTCTCTCTGCCCACCGAGGTGGATTGATAGTCCACTGCCAGACTAGCCCTATTGCATCATACCTTTGCTGGTATGCCCTATTGGATACCTTGATGGCCAACTTGGTAAATCGGCTCCCCCAAACTTTGTGGGTTGGAAATGCTTAGCAAAATGGATCCACTGACAAGACTTGCTCATTGCGATAAAATCACTCATGGGAAAGTACAATTTTGCGATTTATATTTATATCGCGACATTAGAGACTACTTGTACTTCACACATGATATCTCGTGAACGAAACAAGATATGGAAAAACTGACTTTAGATTTGGAATAACCAATACATTCGATTCAGATGGGATGGATATACTTAAAAGGATAATTTTGGTACATATTATTACATAAAATAAATATTAGTAATCTTTAAACCCTCAGATATGGAAAAACTGATTTTAGATTTGGAATCACCGATACATTCGATACAGATGGGTTGGATATACTTAAAAGGATAATTTTGGTACATATTATTACTTAAAATAAATATTGGTAACATTTGAACCCTCAACGATCTCAAATATGTTTGTATGTTATTATATAATGTCGAATTTTATAGTTATCCAAAGACAAGCTACTTTCAACTCCCCCCAGCTTCTTAACCTTCTTAGAACAAATCCATCATTAAATAATAATTATCACCTTATAATAGGTTTCAAAATCAATCACTTGGATCTTGTCCTTCCACTGAGCATTTAGTACACCTAATGCGAATCCATTATCCATATCATCGAAATAGATGCGACACTTCTTTAGTTCTGGGATACTTTGTTTATTAAACTTAAGATCGCAAATATCCGATATAACTCGTGTTTGTAAAGGTATTGGTATTGGTCCAATAACTTCTATGCTTCTTAACTTCCTACAATCTCTGACCAGAGAAACAAAGTCTGCTCGGATTTCTTCGCCCTCCCGTTCCACACTGCAGTAGAATTTCAAATCTTCTAGACAGTTCATGAAATTATAGCGCAGATATCGCATTAGACTCGATACATCCTCGACTGTTTCCATGTGGGCCTCCAAACTCAACGTTGTCAGAGGAGGACGCCCTTTTATCAATCGAATAACCGATTCGAAGTGAACTATGCCGCTGAAATTCAAATCCATATGAACTGAGAGCTCGGGGTTGGCCATTCTCCATGGGCTGTTGTTGCTATCATATGCGAGAGGTTCAATATCAGCTGATTCTGGTGCATATATCCACAACTCCAATCTTAAGAGAATGAGAGGAGGACAGTGAGTGAGAAGTCTCTGCAACAAATCCCGATTTAGATAACTGTAGGGTATACTCAAGTTTGTCAACTTCCTTAGAGTGCTGAGCGGTCCCATAGCAGATGAGAATGGACTTTCTGTGGAAGCGGCAGAAGAATCAATTAATCCAAACATATCGAGGTTTTTAAGAGAGCTGTGGTTGTTTCTGACGAGACTCCTTATGAGTCGGTCGGCTTCACTTAGAGGTTTTATATGGATATAATTTAAAGTTAGTTTTTCTAGAACTTTCAGTGAATCAATAAATTCATTCAGATGGTGATAGAACATGATACTGTCAGGGTTAATATCAAAGTATCTTCCGCGTAAATTGAATTCTGTTAATTGTGATTCCGTGAGAAGGGTCATTGCTTGAATGATGTCAGTTATCAACTTGGTATCATTAATTGGTATATCAAAGCCGCCATATATTGTTACATTTTTCATATGGCGTCCGTATTGCCGTAATACTTCTATTTCATTCCAATCGTTCTGTTGTTCACCATTGAAGGTAAATGTTCTCCTTCTCCAAAGACTTGCGTCTCTCTGGATCTCATTCCATCGACGACAGGTTTCGCCAGCAGACAAACGATCGCGTTCTGGTAGGAACCTAAACAAATGGAGAAGGAGTTCTTGTGGGAGGAGCCATTGCCAATCAGACCCTTCACTTTCATCGCCGGGGTGGTATCGTTTTCGCTCGAATTGTTCATCATCGCTCTCATTAGAAGAGTACATTATCAATAAGCTATTGGATAAGGAAAGTAATTACTTTAAAAGTAATCATCATATTCATAGGTTACAAAACTGTTATGCTACTGTATATCACATAGGTATAATAGTATAATAGTTACATAGTTGTGATATTATAATAGTTACCAATCATTGATAATAATTGTGAAAAATGTTTTAAGAATACGTAAAAGAACCATAAAATTATGGGCGTAGGTCTCTTCCATATGTGATGAACATATAACTACTTTCTAGTATAGAAAAAGTAATAGGGAAGATTTCCGCGGAAGCAGGACAATTCGGTCCCGGACAATTCGGTCCGGACAATTCGGTCCCGGACAATTCGGTCCCGGACAATTCGGTCCCGGACAATTCAGTCCCATTAATTTTGTGTTTTAGGACCGAATTGTCCGGATACTGACTAGGACAATTCGGTCCCAAAACATGCATATTAATGGGACCGAATTGTCCGGGACCGAATTATCTGGGAACGAATTGTCCAGGACCAAATTTAATTGGTACTACAGTACTAGCTAGTACTAACTCAAACTAGAGTCGGGTGCCATGGTTTGAGATAGGTTGACTTCCAACTGTGTCATACTCAGCATTACTCTTCCTGTACGGGATGGATAATTACTCTGGTTGAGTGAGGCACCACATGGGGAAGGGGCCTCTGTCTGCTGCTTGGGCTTTTGAGTTAATGGGTCGAATTACATAGCAGGGCAGGCCGGTTTGCGGTGTGGCTCATAAAAGACATGTCAATGACGCAGTTCCTTTGGGGGCTTTACTAAATGTATGTTGTTAACTAAACCACACTGGCTCGGTCTGTTTGTCCACGAAGCTAAGGAAAATCAACTACTTTCGCTAAGAAAGATTTTCCTTAGCTGAGATGGTCTATTCATAGTGGGCTATTTTACTTGTGTGAGGCAGATTTGGGGTTTTTTGATCGGCGAAAAAACTAGCCTTTAAAAGTACCCTGAAATTTTGCATGTATATACTACTCGGCGAGGCGCATCTTTTGGGCCGGGTCTCATATCCAGGAAAAATCTGGTTTCCATGGCAACGGACTTCAGAAAAAAGTCTATGTATTTCAAGTCAATATCTATAACTCTATTTGTAGGAAAACTATAATAGATTTAAACTTGGGGTTTCTGCAACACAACTATAAGGTCCATAGCAGATCCGATTGAGGCTAAATAGAAAATCCAGTTACGTTGGCAACCGGGATAAACAGATGTTAAAATTTATAAAATGATAATTTGAGGCCTAAGGGCAAGGTGTTATGACTTGAGACCAACCCCTACCCCCACTATATAACTTATTCTGCATCCGAATTACATTGTTCTATTTTTCAGTTACCATGACAACAGCCGAAAACAGATGTTTTTATACAAAAATTATTCATTTGGACATAGACTTCGCGATAAAATTTTACAAAACTGGGTATGTGTTATCTGCACCACTAGTTGGAACTTTTAGTGAAACTTAAATCATTCCAGAAATTTAGTTACCATGGTAACTGTAGTTTATTAAACTCTATATCATTCAAGTCTATATTGATAACTCTATTTCTAGCAAAACTGTAATATATATAAACTTGGGGTTTTGTAACTCATCTATAAGGTCCATATACAAGCCGTTCGAAGTTAATTAGAAAATCCATTTACCATAGCAACAAGAGTAAACAGATGTTAAAATTAATAAAATGATAATTTGAAGCACAATTTAATAGTATTATGACTTGGGACCAACACCTACCCCCACTATATGACTTATTCTGCATCCGAATTACATTGTTCTATTTTTCAGTTTCCATGACAACCACTGCAAACAGATGCATTTTGATAGAAAATCTGTAATTTGGACATAAACTACAATATTTTCTGAAACTCGATGTGTTATCTGAAAAACAATCTGGACTGAATCTTTTTTCAAAGGTAAAACCAACAGTTCCAGAGAACTCTAGTTTCCATGGGAATAGAAGTTATTTATTGGCAAATGCTACTAAACTAGGCTAAGCAACGAACCAAATTGTGGCCGTTTGTTTAATTTTCCTTAGCTTCGTGGTTGCATTTCCTTTAGGAAATGCCTTTCTAGTATTGTTGGGGGAAATTGGTGCTCTGTTGTCTGTCTGTTTGATGTCAATTGGTGCCTTACAAGACATATCAGTTTAAAAATCTAATGGTTAATTAAGAATTATTAGTACATAGGGGACCTCGCAACACCCCCCCCCCCCCCTCCCGTAAATATGGCCCTGTCTATAATTACAGAGGTTTCCTCTGGCCCCTTTGTCCGGTATACCCACACCCGGATATATTGCGAATAGAGAATTAAACACTAGTAAAACATTAAAGTTAAACATTAGAAACATTAGCGAAATATGCACGACATTAAAATAAAGTTATAAAATTGGTTGGTTATATTATACGGTTATATTTTAAAGTAAAATAACATTAATATGTTATTAGTCCAAGGTGTACTAAATAACGTTATTTACAGTAGTACACCTTGTATGAGTCATACATACTTAATAAATGTAATAAAAATTAATACATCTTCAGTTTAATAATTTAGCATATAATTTTTTTATTCTGAAATTTAAAAATAAATTGAGTCACTGAGTCTGCAAGTTAATTCTCGCTGTCTACCGGAGTTAATTACACACAAACAAATCAAGTTGGGGAATCAAGTTACGGGAATATTTATACAGTAACAGCAGGAGACCATCAAGTACCAGTAGGCAGAGTATAACAGAAGCGAGTGGGTCATTATACACAGACAGCTTGTTGTATGAATGCTACACAGTGCACAGTGGGGGGTTACGCGAGTTAGAGTTGGGTTTGAGTAAACCAGACATGGTGTGAGTTAGTAAGAGTGAGGTAAGAAAGAAGGTACCCAGTTTGAGAAACGGTATCTAGAATGAGATAGGGACTGTACTGTACTATATAATGGTGAATGTTCTAGAACCTTAAAAGATATCATTATATTATGGTAGCTAGTATTTTTTTGAAAATAAAAAAATTTTACTTTTTTTTGTTAACATTATTAGTTATGGTAGCTATTATGGTGTTTTTATGGAGCTTGTGAATTATTTACTAGCTATTGATAGTATGTTTTTAAAATGGGCATTACTATGGTATGTATAAGCCAAAATTGAAAATTTTAATATATCATTTTCTGGACTCATATTTGTTTTATTTTTTATTTATTGTTCCAGAACACGTTAGCTATTAATTTTTTTAAATGATGTTCTAGAACAATTATTGTTTGTTCTAGAACATTTTTAGAAAAAATCTGGGTTCTATTTAAAATACAATACAAAAATTTTGGAAATTTTTTATTGATTTTAATTTTTAAACACGTTATAAAACGATTCCATGCGTTTTAAATAGAATCCAGATTTTTTCTAAAAAATGTTCTAGAACAAAAAATATTTGTTCTATAACATAATTTTATTAAAAACAATTAGCTGACCTGTTCTGGAACATTATCTATACAAATAGTAATAAGAACTAGATACTACAAAATATTTACAGAAGCAAGTATGATGTCGGAACCAGTTTTGAAATTTCTAGCTAATAATTTTTATTGTCCGTTGAAATCACTCATTGTGTCCTCTGATTTTGACTTTTTATGTTATAGTAACATTGAGGAAAACAATTATTCAATTTTCAATAAACAATTTTTGCTTATACATACCATAATAATGCCTTTAAAATGTGTAAAACTGATTTTTTATATATTGCTTACGTATACTGTATGTGTTGTTGGTTGGTTAACAAGCCTAAATTATTATCTTAGATAATAGCTGGATCTCATTCAGGTACTGTTATAATATCATCAATGTTGTTGGTATTTAATATATTCAGCAACAGTTTAGGCAGTGCTGGATTAAGCCTCTGGAGGCCCTAAGGCACATTTTAGTAATTTCCAAAAATGGCCCGAAAATTGATATTTTTCCGCAAACCCTTTCAAAAGAAAAAGCTGCTAAAATCAACTGAAATTGTGAAAATATTGCGAATGAAATATAAAGTATTTTCGTTGGATGACTGTGTGTAAATAAGTACTAAGTACTATTTTGTGATAGACAAAGTGTAGCAGTTACAAAATTGGTTCTAGAAGATCCAAATGGCCATGTTTTACAAACCAATATTCACGATTGTAGCCGTAAAGATGGTAAACATTTTGTATATGTTTAATGGAAATTGAGTAAAAAATAAAAAAGTAGTAGGGAATTTAGTGATGAAAAAAGTCAAAATCGACAAACTGATAAAAAGGTTGTTTTATACAGAGAGGCATAAATATAAGCAATATATTATGTGTTGAAAAGAGCTTTTTGAGGTCAAAAAATAATTCAATGTTGAAAACCGATATCACCTTTTATGAAAGCCCTTCTATCAAACAGCAAATCAATTTTGATCGGTTCTTGGAAATGTGTTATTTATTTGCTGTATGGTAGGTTTCGCAGGGTTCTTATCTATACTGGACTTGCTGAGAAATATAACACACCAAAAGTGTGGGGCTTAGTGCAAAGATATAATATTTCTGATCTATATTTGGACTTGCTGAGAAAGTAATGTTCTTCGATAAGAGAAGTAAATAAATAAATGGAAATAAAAGGAAATAAGTACTTTTTGTCACTAATTTTAATTTACCCAAATTCAATTATGCTTTCCGAGAGTTTTAGGTTTTGCAGGAATTGCATCTAAAATTCCATCGAATGCAAAATTTAATACACGAGGCCAGAACATCTGAATTTTGGTTAAATGAAATTACAGTAGTGACAATAAGTTATTTCTGACACGTTTATTTTTACCAACAACTATTTTATCTACAACAAATTTATCCTTTTTTTTTCATCTATTAGAGCCTATATTAATAAAACTCGTTTCCGGTGAAAAAAATTAATTTCGCACTACCATCTTCAGGCCGTACATTAACGACCTTGATTTACGATGTACAGTATTTCATGCAGGCATGTCAAAACGTAATTATTTAGTTGTTCTAGAAAGTTTTAAGTACGTAACTACAAATAATTCCCCACAAATAAATAAAATTAAATTCTCCATTGTTCATAATTAGCACTTTAATGTTTTATTATTTCCCTGCCATCAGATCAGGTCTTGAACTAATAACACAAGCAGCTGTCGGTCGATTGATTTTGCAATTTCTACCACAAATCTAGTGATAGGAAGTAGTCGAAAGATGCACTTTTGTTCTGTTTTCTAGAAATTTTAGTGAGAAACAAATTGGGCTTTTCAGATACAAATATTTTTTTTCATAGGAATGACTCGCTGAGAAAAAATGGCCCGTATTTTCGTCTGGCCCTAAGGATTATTTCACTGTAAGGTAGCAATTTATAGTACCACGTAAAAACTTTCTAAATCCGACGTATTTTGACTTAATTTGTATTAATGTAATATGCCTATATATTTTTTTATTACGCCGGATGTGGCAACAGTACAGTAAAACATTAAAATTAATAATATAATTATAAGCACGATAAGTAAAATCCATACTGACGTATAAAATATGTAGAGTTATAAGAGTTAAAACGGTAAAATAAAATAGTGGGGATACCACCTCGCCTTGCTATAATCAGCTGGTTATTCTAAGGCATCCCATTTAGTAAGTGAGTGCTGGTTGCCAGGGCAACGTAATAAATGGTACAGGGAGGCCTCCTCTTGGCCGCACAGTGTACAGATACAGGATGAGTTTGATTGGTGGAATTGCTTGTTCTGACAAATCCGGTGGTGGAAACCATGAACACTGTATCTAGTTGTAACATGTCGATTCAGGTTGTTGGAGTTGCACCAGTTTATGTTGCTAAACCCAATGCAAGACCAAAACGCGGGGGAATTTCTTGATGCTTAATATCGACTCTATTAGTATATAGAATGAACTCGGGGGTGGCAGTGAGATGAAGCTGTGAAACGATATCGCAAATGAGGGTGCGTTCGTTGCATAATGCGAGCACTAGCCGGTTCCTTGTGGACTTATTGAGACCTAGAACTTTCTTAAGATAGGTTGATTTGATTTTATCCATAAATTCCAAGTTAGTTGCAGTTATGAAAGGCCAAATTTCACGTAAGCTGTATATAACCACGGGAACAATTTTCAATTTAAACAGTTTTATTGCACAGGATAGAGAAAGGAGATATGGTTTGTTGATTGATTGGATTACTGATATCGCTTTACATGTTATACAGGTGATGTGCTTTGTAAAAGATAACTTTGTTTGAAGAGTTACCCCAAGATATTTATATGAGTTTACTAATTCCAGTGGTTGTCCATTAAATGTAAATTTATCTTCTTTGCTAAGTCGCCCTCCACGTCGAAACTTCATCACTTTGGTTTTGGACAAGTTGACATCTAGACCATTTTCTGCAGACCATTCGGCCACTGCGTTGAGCCCAGCCTGGATGGCTTCACGGGAATCGCCGTAAAATAGGAGGTCATCCG
>JAUCBJ010001875.1:0-67248 GCA_032718475.1 Nemertoderma westbladi | reverse complement strand
CTCTGTATTGATACATGTTGTACTTACAGGTAGGCCTACTCTGTATTGATACATGTTGTACTTACAGGTAGGTCTACTCTGTATTGATACATGTTGTACTTACAGGTAGGCCTACTCTGGATTGATACATGTTGTACTTACAGATAGGTCTACTCTGTATTGATACATGTTGTACTTACAGATAGGCCTACTCTGTATTGATACATGTTGTAATTACAGGTAGGCCTACTCTGGATTGATACATGTTGTACTTACAGATAGGTCTACTCTGTATTGATACATGTTGTACTTACAGATAGGTCTACTCTGTATTGATACATGTTGTACTTACAGGTAGGCCTACTCTGGATTGATACATGTTGTACTTACAGGTAGGCCTACTCTGGATTGATACATGCTGTACTTACAGATAGGCCTACTCTGGATTGATACATGTTGTACTTACAGATAGGCCTACTCTGTATTGATACATGTTGTACTTACAGGTAGGCCTACTCTGGATTGATACATGTTGTACTTACAGGTAGGCCTACTCTGTATTGATACATGTTGTACTTACAGATAGGCCTACTCTGTATTGATACATGTTGTACTTACAGATAGGTCTACTCTGGATTGATACATGTTGTACTTACAGGTAGGCCTACTCTGTATTGATACATGTTGTACTTACAGGTAGGCCTACTCTGTATTGATACATGTTGTACGTACAGGTAGGCCTACTCTGTATTGATACATGTTGTACTTACAGGTAGGCCTACTCTGGATTGATACATGTTGTACTTACAGGTAGGCCTACTCTGTATTGATACATGTTGTACTTACAGATAGGCCTACTCTGTATTGATACATGTTGTACTTACAGATAGGTCTACTCTGGATTGATACATGTTGTACTTACAGATAGGCCTACTCTGTATTGATACATGTTGTACTTACAGGTAGGCCTACTCTGGATTGATACATGTTGTACTTACAGGTAGGCCTACTCTGGATTGATACATGTTGTACTTACAGGTAGGCCTACTCTGTATTGATACATGTTGTACTTACAGGTAGGCCTACTCTGTATTGATACATGTTGTACTTACAGGTAGGCCTACTCTGGATTGATACATGTTGTACTTACAGGTAGGCCTACTCTGTATTGATACATGTTGTACTTACAGGTAGGCCTACTCTGTATTGATACATGTTGTACTTACAGGTAGGCCTACTCTGTATTGATACATGTTGTACTTACAGATAGGCCTACTCTGTATTGATACATGTTGTACTTACAGATAGGTCTACTCTGGATTGATACATGTTGTACTTACAGGTAGGCCTACTCTGGATTGATACATGTTGTACTTACAGATAGGCCTACTCTGTATTGATACATGTTGTACTTACAGGTAGGCCTACTCTGGATTGATACATGTTGTACTTACAGGTAGGCCTACTCTGTATTGATACATGTTGTACTTACAGGTAGGCCTACTCTGTATTGATACATGTTGTACTTACAGATAGGCCTACTCTGTATTGATACATGTTGTACTTACAGATAGGTCTACTCTGGATTGATACATGTTGTACTTACAGGTAGGCCTACTCTGTATTGATACATGTTGTACTTACAGATAGGCCTACTCTGTATTGATACATGTTGTACTTACAGGTAGGCCTACTCTGGATTGATACATGTTGTACTTACAGATAGGCCTACTCTGGATTGATACATGTTGTACTTACAGATAGGTCTACTCTGGATTGATACATGTTGTAGTTACAGATAGGCCTACTCTGGATTGATACATGTTGTACTTACAGATAGGTCTACTCTGGATTGATACATGTTGTACTTACAGATAGGTCTACTCTGTATTGATACATGTTGTACTTACAGGTAGGCCTACTCTGGATTGATACATGTTGTACTTACAGATAGGTCTACTCTGTATTGATACATGCTGTACTTACAGGTAGGTCTACTCTGTATTGATACATGTTGTACTTACAGGTAGGCCTACTCTGGATTGATACATGTTGTACTTACAGATAGGTCTACTCTGTATTGATACATGTTGTACTTACAGATAGGCCTCCTCTATATTGATACATGTTGTACTTACAGATAGGCTTACTCTGGATTGATACATGTTGTACTTACAGATAGGCCTAATCTGGATTGACATGTTGTACTTACAGATAGGCCTACTTTGGATTGATACATGTTGTACTTACAGATAGGTCTACTCTGGATTGATACATGTTGTACTTACAGATAGGTCTACTCTGGATTGATACATGTTGTACTTATAGGTAGGCCTACTCTGGATTGATACATGTTGTACTTACACTGTAGGCCTACTTTGGATTGATACATGTTGTACTTACAGATAGGTCTACTCTGGATTGATACATGTTGTACTTACAGGTAGGCCTACTCTGGATTGATACATGTTGTAGTTACAGATAGGTCTACTCTGGATTGATACATGTTGTACTTACAGATAGGTCTACTCTGTATTGATACATGTTGTACTTACAGATAGGCCTACTCTAGATTGATACATGTTGTACTTACAGATAGGCCTACTCTGGATTGATACATGTTGTACTTACAGATAGGTCTACTCTGGATTGATACATGTTGTACTTACAGATAGGCCTACTTTGGATTGATACATGTTGTACTTACAGATAGGCCTACTCTGGATTGATACATGTTGTACTTACACTGTAGGCCTACTTTGGATTGATACATGTTGTACTTACAGATAGGTCTACTCTGGATTGATACATGTTGTACTTACAGATAGGTCTACTCTGGATTGATACATGTTGTACTTACAGATAGGTCTACTCTGTATTGATACATGTTGTACTTACAGATAGGCCTACTCTGGATTGATACATGTTGTACTTACAGATAGGTCTACTCTGGATTGATACATGTTGTACTTACAGATAGGTCTACTCTGGATTGATACATGTTGTACTTACAGATAGGTCTACTCTGGATTGATACATGTTGTACTTACAGGTAGGTCTACTCTGTATTGATACATGTTGTACTTACAGATAGGCCTACTCTGGATTGATACATGTTGTACTTACAGATAGGTCTACTCTGGATTGATACATGTTGTACTTACAGATAGGTCTACTCTGGATTGATACATGTTGTACTTACAGATAGGCCTACTTTGGATTGATACATGTTGTACTTACAGATAGGCCTACTCTGGATTGATACATGTTGTACTTACACTGTAGGCCTACTTTGGATTGATACATGTTGTACTTACAGATAGGTCTACTCTGGATTGATACATGTTGTACTTACAGATAGGTCTACTCTGGATTGATACATGTTGTACTTACAGATAGGCCTACTCTGGATTGATACATGTTGTACTTACAGATAGGTCTACTCTGGATTGATACATGTTGTACTTACAGATAGGCCCACTCTAGATTGATACATGTTGTACTTACAGATAGGCCTACTCTGGATTGATACATGTTGTACTTACAGATAGGTCTACTCTGGATTGATACATGTTGTACTTACAGATAGGTCTACTCTGGATTGATACATGTTGTACTTACAGATAGGTCTACTCTGGATTGATACATGTTGTACTTACAGATAGGCCTACTCTGGATTGATACATGTTGTACTTACAGATAGGTCTACTCTGGATTGATACATGTTGTACTTACAGATAGGTCTACTCTGGATTGATACATGTTGTACTTACAGGTAGGTCTACTCTGGATTGATACATGTTGTACGTACAGATAGGCCTACTCTGGATTGATACATGTTGTACTTACAGATAGGCCCACTCTAGATTGATACATGTTGTACTTACAGATAGGCCTACTCTGGATTGATACATGTTGTACTTACAGATAGGTCTACTCTGGATTGATACATGTTGTACTTACAGATAGGTCTACTCTGGATTGATACATGTTGTACTTACAGATAGGTCTACTCTGGATTGATACATGTTGTACTTACAGATAGGCCCACTCTAGATTGATACATGTTGTACTTACAGATAGGCCTACTCTAGATTGATACATGTTGTACTTACAGATAGGTCTACTCTGGATTGATACATGTTGTACTTACAGATAGGTCTACTCTGGATTGATACATGTTGTACTTACAGATAGGTCTACTCTGGATTGATACATGTTGTACTTACAGATAGGCCTACTCTAGATTGATACATGTTGTACTTACAGATAGGTCTACTCTGGATTGATACATGTTGTACTTACAGGTAGGTCTACTCTGGATTGATACATGTTGTACTTACAGATAGGCCTACTTTGGATTGATACATGTTGTACTTACAGGTCGGCCTACTCTGGATTGATACATGTTGTACTTACAGGTAGACCTACTCTGGATTGATACATGTTGTACTTACAGATAGGTCTACTCTGGATTGATACATGTTGTACTTACAGATAGGCCTACTCTAGATTGATACATGTTGTACTTACAGATAGGTCTACTCTGGATTGATACATGTTGTACTTACAGATAGGTCTACTCTAGATTGATACATGTTGTACTTACAGATAGGTCTACTCTGGATTGATACATGATGTACTTACAGATAGGCCTACTCTAGATTGATACATGTTGTACTTACAGATAGGTCTACTCTGGATTGATACATGTTGTACTTACAGATAGGTCTACTCTAGATTGATACATGTTGTACTTACAGATAGGTCTACTCTGGATTGATACATGTTGTACTTACAGATAGGTCTACTCTGGATTGATACATGTTGTACTTACAGATAGGTCTACTCTGGATTGATACATGTTGTACTTACAGATAGGCCTACTCTAGATTGATACATGTTGTACTTACAGATAGGTCTACTCTGGATTGATACATGTTGTACTTACAGATAGGTCTACTCTAGATTGATACATGTTGTACTTACAGATAGGTCTACTCTGGATTGATACATGATGTACTTACAGATAGGCCTACTCTGGATTGATACATGTTGTACTTACAGATAGGCCTACTCTGGATTGATACATGTTGTACTTACAGATAGGCCTACTCTGGATTGATACATGTTGTACTTACAGATAGGCCTACTCTGTATTGATACATGTTGTACTTACAGATAGGTCTACTCTGTATTGATACATGTTGTACTTACAGGTAGGCCTACTCTGGATTGATACATGTTGTACTTACAGATAGGTCTACTCTGGATTGATACATGTTGTACTTACAGGTAGGCCTACTCTGGATTGATACATGTTGTACTTACAGATAGGCCTACTCTGTATTGATACATGTTGTACTTACAGATAGGCCTACTTTGGATTGATACATGTTGTACTTACAGGTCGGCCTACTCTGGATTGATACATGTTGTACTTACAGGTAGACCTACTCTGGATTGATACATGTTGTACTTACAGATAGGCCTACTCTGGATTGATACATGTTGTACTTACAGATAGGCCTACTCTGGATTGATACATGTTGTACTTACAGATAGGTATATTCTGGATTGATACATGTTGTACTTACAGGTAGGTATATTCTGGATTGATACATGTTGTACTTACAGGTAGGCCTACTCTGGATTGATACATGCTTTACTTACAGGTAGGCCTACTCTGGATTGATACATGCTGTACTTACAGGTAGGTATATTCTGGATTGATACATGTTGTACTTACAGATAGGCCTACTCTGGATTGATACATGTTGTACTTACAGATAGGCCTACTCTGGATTGATACATGTTGTACTTACAGGTAGGTCTACTCTGGATTGATACATGTTGTACTTACAGGTAGGTCTACTCTGTATTAATACATGTTGTACTTACAGGTAGGCCTACTCTGGATTGATACATGTTGTACTTACAGATAGGTCTACTCTGGATTGATACATGTTGTACTTACAGATAAGTCTACTCTGGATTGATACATGTATTACTTACAGGTAGGCCTACTCTGGATTAATACATGTTGTACTTACAGATAGGCCTACTCTGGATTGATACATGTTGTACTTACAGATAGGTCTACTCTGGATTGATACATGTTGTACTTACAGATAAGTCTACTCTGGATTGATACATGTATTACTTACAGGTAGGCCTACTCTGGATTAATACATGTTGTACTTACAGATAGGCCTACTCTGGATTAATACATGTTGTACTTACAGATAGGCCTACTCTGGATTGATACATGTTGTACTTACAGATAGGCCTACTCTGGATTGATACATGCTGTACTTACAGATAGGCCTACTCTGGATTAATACATGCTGTACTTACAGGTCGGTCTACTCTGGATTGATACATGTTGTACTTACAGATAGGCCTACTCTGGATTGATACATGTTGTACTTACAGATAGGCCTACTCTGGATTGATACATGCTGTACTTACAGATAGGCCTACTCTGGATTAATACATGCTGTACTTACAGGTCGGTCTACTCTGGATTGATACGTGTTGTACTTACAGGTCGGCCTACTCTGGATTGATACATGTTGTACTTACAGATAGGCCTACTCTGGATTGATACATGTTGTACTTACAGATAGGCCTACTCTGGATTGATACATGCTGTACTTACAGATAGGCCTACTCTGGATTAATACATGCTGTACTTACAGGTCGGTCTACTCTGGATTGATACGTGTTGTACTTACAGGTCGGCCTACTCTGGATTGATACATGTTGTACTTACAGATAGGCCTACTCTGGATTGATACATGTTGTACTTACAGATAGGTCTACTCTGGATTGATACATGTTGTACTTACAGATAAGTCTACTCTGGATTGATACATGTATTACTTACAGGTAGGCCTACTCTGGATTAATACATGCTGTACTTACAGGTAGGCCTACTCTGGATTGATACATGCTGTACTTACAGATAGGCCTACTCCTGGATTGATACATGTTGTACTTACAGATAGGCCTACTCTGGATTAATACATGCTGTACTTACAGGTCGGTCTACTCTGGATTGATACGTGTTGTACTTACAGGTAGGCCTACTCTGGATTGATACATGCTGTACTTACAGATAGGCCTACTCCTGGATTGATACATGTTGTACTTACAGATAGGCCTACTCTGGATTGATACATGTTGTACTTACAGGTAGGCCTACTCTGGATTGATACATGCTGTACTTACAGATAGGCCTACTCCTGTATTGATACATGTTGTACTTACAGGTAGGCCTACTCTGGATTGATACATGTTGTACTTACAGATAGGCCTACTCTGGATTGATACATGTTGTACTTACAGATAGGTCTACTCTGGATTGATACATGTTGTACTTACAGGTAGGCCTACTCTGGATTGATACATGCTTGTACTTACAGGTAGGCCTACTCTGGATTGATACATGCTGTACTTACAGATAGGCCTACTCCTGTATTGATACATGTTGTACTTACAGGTAGGCCTACTCTGGATTGATACATGTTGTACTTACAGATAGGCCTACTCTGGATTCATACATGTTGTACTTACAGATAGGTCTACTCTGGATTGATACATGTTGTACTTACAGGTAGGCCTACTCTGGATTGATACATGCTTGTACTTACAGGTAGGCCTACTCTGGATTGATACATGTTGTACTTACAGATAGGCCTACTCTAGATTGATACATGCTGTACTTACAGGTAGGCCTACTCTGGATTGATACATGTTGTACTTACAGATAGGCCTACTCTGTATTGATACATGTTGTACTTACAGATAGGCCTACTTTGGATTGATACATGTTGTACTTACAGGTCGGCCTACTCTGGATTGATACATGTTGTACTTACAGGTAGACCTACTCTGGATTGATACATGCTTTACTTACAGGTAGGCCTACTCTGTATTGATACATGTTGTACTTACAGATAGGCCTACTCTGGATTGATACATGTTGTACTTACAGATAGGCCTACTCTTGATTGATACATGTTGTACTTACAGGTCGGCCTACTCTGGATTGATACATGTTGTACTTACAGGTAGGCCTACTCTGGATTGATACATGTTGTACTTACAGATAGGCCTACTCTGGATTGATACATGTTGTACTTACAGGTAGGCCTACTCTGGATTGATACATGTTGTACTTACAGATAGGCCTACTCTGGATTGATACATGTTGTACTTACAGATAGGCCTACTCTGGATTGATACATGTTGTACTTACAGATAGGCCTACTCTGGATTGATACATGTTGTACTTACAGATAGGTCTACTCTGGATTGATACATGTTGTACTTACAGGTAGGCCTACTCTGGATTGATACATGTTGTACTTACAGATAGGTCTACTCTGGATTGATACATGTTGTACTTACAGGTAGGCCTACTCTGTATTGATACATGTTGTACTTACAGATAGGCCTACTCTGGATTGATACATGTTGTACTTACAGATAGGCCTACTCTGGATTGATACATGTTGTACTTACAGATAGGTCTACTCTGTATTGATACATGTTGTACTTACAGGTAGGCCTACTCTGGATTGATACATGTTGTACTTACAGATAGGCCTACTCTGGATTGATACATGTTGTACTTACAGATAGGTCTACTCTGTATTGATACATGTTGTACTTACAGGTAGGCCTACTCTGGATTGATACATGTTGTACTTACAGATAGGCCTACTCTGGATTGATACATGTTGTACTTACAGATAGGTCTACTCTGTATTGATACATGTTGTACTTACAGATAGGCCTACTCTGGATTGATACATGTTGTACTTACAGATAGGTCTACTCTGTATTGATACATGTTGTACTTACAGGTAGGCCTACTCTGGATTGATACATGTTGTACTTACAGATAGGCCTACTCTGGATTGATACATGTTGTACTTACAGATAGGCCTACTCTGGATTGATACATGTTGTACTTACAGATAGGCCTACTCTGGATTGATACATGTTGTACTTACAGATAGGTCTACTCTGGATTGATACATGTTGTACTTACAGGTAGGCCTACTCTGGATTGATACATGTTGTACTTACAGATAGGCCTACTCTGGATTGATACATGTTGTACTTACAGATAGGCCTACTCTGGATTGATACATGTTGTACTTACAGATAGGCCTACTCTGGATTGATACATGTTGTACTTACAGGTAGGCCTACTCTGGATTGATACATGTTGTACTTACAGATAGGCCTACTCTGGATTGATACATGTTGTACTTACAGATAGGTCTACTCTGTATTGATACATGTTGTACTTACAGGTAGGCCTACTCTGGATTGATACATGTTGTACTTACAGATAGGCCTACTCTGGATTGATACATGTTGTACTTACAGATAGGTCTACTCTGTATTGATACATGTTGTACTTACAGGTAGGCCTACTCTGGATTGATACATGTTGTACTTACAGATAGGTCTACTCTGTATTGATACATGTTGTACTTACAGGTAGGCCTACTCTGGATTGATACATGTTGTACTTACAGATAGGTCTACTCTGGATTGATACATGTTGTACTTACAGATAGGCCTACTCTGGATTGATACATGTTGTACTTACAGATAGGCCTACTCTGGATTGATACATGTTGTACTTACAGATAGGCCTACTCTGGATTGATACATGTTGTACTTACAGATAGGCCTACTCTGGATTGATACATGTTGTACTTACAGATAGGCCTACTCTGGATTGATACATGTTGTACTTACAGATAGGCCTACTCTGGATTGATACATGTTGTACTTACAGATAGGCCTACTCTGGATTGATACATGTTGTACTTACAGATAGGCCTACTCTGGATTGATACATGTTGTACTTACAGATAGGCCTACTCTGGATTGATACATGTTGTACTTACAGATAGGCCTACTCTGGATTGATACATGTTGTACTTACAGATAGGTCTACTCTGGATTGATACATGTTGTACTTACAGATAGGCCTACTCTGGATTGATACATGTTGTACTTACAGATAGGCCTACTCTGGATTGATACATGTTGTACTTACAGGTAGGTCTACTCTGGATTGATACATGTTGTACTTACAGGTAGGTATACTCTGGATTGATACATGTTGTACTTACAGATAGGCCTACTCTGGATTGATACATGTTGTACTTACAGATAGGCCTACTCTGGATTGATACATGTTGTACTTACAGATAAGCCTACTCTGGATTGATACATGTTGTACTTACAGATAGGCCTACTCTGGATTGATACATGTTGTACTTACAGATAGGCCTACTCTGGATTGATACATGTTGTACTTACAGATAGGCCTACTCTGGATTGATACATGTTGTACTTACAGATAGGCCTACTCTGGATTGATACATGTTGTACTTACAGATACAGGTAGGTCTACTCTGGATTGATATGTGTTGTACTTACAGATAGGTCTACTCTGGATAGATACATGTTGTACTTACAGATAGGCCTACTCTGGATTGATACATGTTGTACTTACAGATAGGCCTACTCTGGATTGATACATGTTGTACTTACAGATAGGCCTACTCTGGATTGATACATGCTGTACTTACAGGTAGGCCTACTCTGGATTGATACATGTTGTACTTACAGATAGGCCTACTCTGGATTGATACATGTTGTACTTACAGATAGGCCTACTCTGGATTGATACATGTTGTACTTACAGATAGGCCTACTCTGGATTGATACATGTTGTACTTACAGGTAGATATACTCTGGATTGATACATGTTGTACTTACAGGTAGGCCTACTCTAGATTGATACATGTTGTACTTACAGATAGGCCTACTCTGGATTGATACATGTTGTACTTACAGGTAGGCCTACTCTGGATTGATACATGTTGTACGTACAGGTAGGCCTACTCTGGATTGATACATGCTGTACTTACAGGTAGGTCTACTCTGTATTGATACATGTTGTACTTACAGGTTGGTCTACTCTGTATTGATACATGTTGTACTTACAGATAGGTCTACTCTGGATTGATACATGCTGTACTTACAGGTAGGCCTACTCTGGATTGATACATGTTGTACTTACAGATAGGCCTACTCTGGATTGATACATGTTGTACTTACAGATAGGCCTACTCTGGATTGATACATGTTGTACTTACAGATAAGCCTACTCTGGATTCATACATGTTGTACTTACAGATAGGCCTACTCTGGATTGATACATGTTGTACTTACAGATAGGCCTACTCTGGATTGATACATGTTGTACTTACAGATAAGCCTACTCTGGATTCATACATGTTGTACTTACAGATAGGCCTACTCTGGATTGATACATGTTGTACTTACAGATACAGGTAGGTCTACTCTGGATTGATATGTGTTGTACTTACAGATAGGTCTACTCTGGATAGATACATGTTGTACTTACAGATAGGCCTACTCTGGATAGATACATGTTGTACTTACAGATAGGCCTACTCTGGATTGATACATGTTGTACTTACAGATAGGCCTACTCTGGATTGATACATGTTGTACTTACAGATAGGCCTACTCTGGATTGATACATGTTGTACTTACAGATAAGCCTACTCTGGATTCATACATGTTGTACTTACAGATAGGCCTACTCTGGATTGATACATGTTGTACTTACAGATAGGTCTACTCTGGATTGATATGTGTTGTACTTACAGATAGGTCTACTCTGGATTGATATGTGTTGTACTTACAGGTAGGCCTACTCTGGATTGATACATGTTGTACTTACAGGTAGGCCTACTCTGGATTGATACATGTTGTACTTACAGATAGGTCTACTCTGGATTGATACATGTTGTACTTACAGATAGGCCTACTCTGGATTGATACATGTTGTACTTACAGATAGGCCTACTCTGGATTGATACATGTTGTACTTACAGATAGGCCTACTCTGGATTGATACATGTTGTACTTACAGATAGGTCTACTCTGGATTGATACATGTTGTACTTACAGATAGGCCTACTCTGGATTGATACATGTTGTACTTACAGATAGGCCTACTCTGGATTGATATGTGTTGTACTTACAGATAGGCCTACTCTGGATTGATACATGTTGTACTTACAGATAGGCCTACTCTGGATTGATACATGTTGTACTTACAGATAGGCCTACTCTGGATTGATACATGTTGTACTTACAGATAGGCCTACTCTGGGTTGATACATGTTGTACTTACAGATAGGCCTACTCTGGATTGATACATGTTGTACTTACAGGTCGGCCTACTCTGGATTGATACATGTTGTACTTACAGGTAGGCCTACTCTGGATTGATACATGTTGTACTTACAGATAGGCCTACTCTGGATTGATACATGTTGTACTTACAGATAGGCCTACTCTGGATTGATACATGTTGTACTTACAGGTAGGCCTACTCTGGATTGATACATGTTGTACTTACAGATAGGCCTACTCTGGATTGATACATGTTGTACTTACAGATAGGCCTACTCTGGATTGATACATGTTGTACTTACAGATAGGCCTACTCTGGATTGATACATGTTGTACTTACAGGTAGGCCTACTCTGGATTGATACATGTTGTACTTACAGATAGGTCTACTCTGGATTGATACATGTTGTACTTACAGATAGGCCTACTCTGGATTGATACATGTTGTACTTACAGGTAGGCCTACTCTGGATTGATACATGTTGTACTTACAGATAGGCCTACTCTGGATTGATACATGTTGTACTTACAGATAGGCCTACTCTGGATTGATACATGTTGTACTTACAGATAGGCCTACTCTGGATTGATACATGTTGTACTTACAGATAGGCCTACTCTGGATTGATACATGTTGTACTTACAGATAGGCCTACTCTGGATTGATACATGTTGTACTTACAGATAGGCCTACTCTGGATTGATACATGTTGTACTTACAGATAGGCCTACTCTGGATTGATACATGTTGTACTTACAGATAGGCCTACTCTGGATTGATACATGTTGTACTTACAGATAGGCCTACTCTGGATTGATACATGTTGTACTTACAGATAGGCCTACTCTGGATTGATACATGTTGTACTTACAGATAGGTCTACTCTGGATTGATATGTGTTGTACTTACAGGTAGGCATACTCTGGATTGATACATGTTGTACTTACAGGTAGGTCTACTCTGGATTGATACATGTTGTACTTACAGGTAGGTCTACTCTGGATTGATACATGTTGTACTTACAGATAGGCCTACTCTGGATTGATACATGTTGTACTTACAGATAGGTCTACTCTGGATTGATACATGTTGTACTTACAGATAGGCCTACTCTGGATTGATACATGTTGTACTTACAGGTAGGTCTACTCTGGATTGATACATGTTGTACTTACAGGTAGGTCTACTCTGGATTGATACATGTTGTACTTACAGGTAGGTCTACTCTGGATTGATACATGTTGTACTTACAGATAGGCCTACTCTGGATTGATACATGTTGTACTTACAGATAGGTCTACTCTGGATTGATACGTGTTGTACTTACAGGTAGGCATACTCTGGATTGATACATGTTGTACTTACAGGTAGGTCTACTCTGGATTGATACATGTTGTACTTACAGGTAGGTCTACTCTGGATTGATACATGTTGTACTTACAGATAGGTCTACTCTGGATTGATACATGTTGTACTTACAGATAGGCCTACTCTGGATTGATACATGTTGTACTTACAGATAGGCCTACTCTGGATTGATACATGTTGTACTTACAGATAGGCCTACTCTGGATTGATACATGTTGTACTTACAGATAGGCCTACTCTGGATTGATACATGTTGTACTTACAGATAGGCCTACTCTGGATTGATACATGTTGTACTTACAGATAGGCCTACTCTGGATTGATACATGTTGTACTTACAGATAGGCCTACTCTGGATTGATACATGTTGTACTTACAGATAGGTCTACTCTGGATTGATACATGTTGTACTTACAGATAGGCCTACTCTGGATTGATACATGTTGTACTTACAGGTAGGCCTACTCTGGATTGATACATGTTGTACTTACAGATAGGCCTACTCTGGATTGATACATGTTGTACTTACAGGTAGGTCTACTCTGGATTGATACATGTTGTACTTACAGATAGGCCTACTCTGGATTGATACATGTTGTACTTACAGATAGGCCTACTCTGGATTGATACATGTTGTACTTACAGATAGGCCTACTCTGGATTGATACATGTTGTACTTACAGATAGGTCTACTCTGGATTGATACATGTTGTACTTACAGATAGGCCTACTCTGGATTGATACATGTTGTACTTACAGGTAGGCCTACTCTGGATTGATACATGTTGTACTTACAGATAGGCCTACTCTGGATTGATACATGTTGTACTTACAGGTAGGTCTACTCTGGATTGATACATGTTGTACTTACAGATAGGCCTACTCTGGATTGATACATGTTGTACTTACAGATAGGCCTACTCTGGATTGATACATGTTGTACTTACAGATAGGCCTACTCTGGATTGATACATGTTGTACTTACAGGTAGGCCTACTCTGGATTGATACATGTTGTACTTACAGATAGGCCTACTCTGGATTGATACATGTTGTACTTACAGATAGGCCTACTCTGGATTGATACATGTTGTACTTACAGATAGGCCTACTCTGGATTGATACATGTTGTACTTACAGATAGGCCTACTCTGGATTGATACATGTTGTACTTACAGATAGGCCTACTCTGGATTGATACATGTTGTACTTACAGATAGGCCTACTCTGGATTGATACATGTTGTACTTACAGATAGGTCTACTCTGGATTGATACATGTTGTACTTACAGATAGGTCTACTCTGGATTGATACATGTTGTACTTACAGATAGGCCTACTCTGGATTGATACATGTTGTACTTACAGATAGGCCTACTCTGGATTGATACATGTTGTACTTACAGATAGGCCTACTCTGGATTGATACATGTTGTACTTACAGATAGGCCTACTCTGGATTGATACATGTTGTACTTACAGATAGGCCTACTCTGGATTGATACATGTTGTACTTACAGATAGGCCTACTCTGGATTGATACATGTTGTACTTACAGATAGGCCTACTCTGGATTGATACATGTTGTACTTACAGATAGGCCTACTCTGGATTGATACATGTTGTACTTACAGATAGGCCTACTCTGGATTGATACATGTTGTACTTACAGATAGGCCTACTCTGGATTGATACATGTTGTACTTACAGATAGGCCTACTCTGGATTGATACATGTTGTACTTACAGATAGGCCTACTCTGGATTGATACATGTTGTACTTACAGATAGGCCTACTCTGGATTGATACATGTTGTACTTACAGATAGGCCTACTCTGGATTGATACATGTTGTACTTACAGATAGGTCTACTCTGGATTGATACATGTTGTACTTACAGGTAGGCCTACTCTGGATTGATACATGTTGTACTTACAGATAGGCCTACTCTGGATTGATACATGTTGTACTTACAGATAGGCCTACTCTGGATTGATACATGTTGTACTTACAGGTAGGCCTACTCTGGATTGATACATGTTGTACTTACAGATAGGCCTACTCTGGATTGATACATGTTGTACTTACAGATAGGCCTACTCTGGATTGATACATGTTGTACTTACAGATAGGCCTACTCTGGATTGATACATGTTGTACTTACAGGTAGGCCTACTCTGGATTGATACATGTTGTACTTACAGGTAGGCCTACTCTGGATTGATACATGTTGTACTTACAGATAGGCCTACTCTGGATTGATACATGTTGTACTTACAGATAGGCCTACTCTGGATTGATACATGTTGTACTTACAGATAGGCCTACTCTGGATTGATACATGTTGTACTTACAGGTAGGCCTACTCTGGATTGATACATGTTGTACTTACAGATAGGCCTACTCTGGATTGATACATGTTGTACTTACAGATAGGTCTACTCTGGATTGATACATGTTGTACTTACAGATAGGCCTACTCTGGATTGATACATGTTGTACTTACAGATAGGCCTACTCTGGATTGATACATGTTGTACTTACAGATAGGCCTACTCTGGATTGATACATGTTGTACTTACAGGTAGGCCTACTCTGGATTGATACATGTTGTACTTACAGATAGGCCTACTCTGGATTGATACATGTTGTACTTACAGATAGGCCTACTCTGGATTGATACATGTTGTACTTACAGATAGGCCTACTCTGGATTGATACATGTTGTACTTACAGATAGGCCTACTCTGGATTGATACATGTTGTACTTACAGGTAGGCCTACTCTGGATTGATACATGTTGTACTTACAGGTAGGCCTACTCTGGATTGATACATGTTGTACTTACAGATAGGCCTACTCTGGATTGATACATGTTGTACTTACAGGTAGGTCTACTCTGGATTGATACATGTTGTACTTACAGATAGGCCTACTCTGGATTGATACATGTTGTACTTACAGATAGGCCTACTCTGGATTGATACATGTTGTACTTACAGGTAGGCCTACTCTGGATTGATACATGTTGTACTTACAGATAGGCCTACTCTGGATTGATACATGTTGTACTTACAGATAGGCCTACTCTGGATTGATACATGTTGTACTTACAGATAGGCCTACTCTGGATTGATACATGTTGTACTTACAGATAGGCCTACTCTGGATTGATACATGTTGTACTTACAGATAGGCCTACTCTGGATTGATACATGTTGTACTTACAGGTAGGCCTACTCTGGATTGATACATGTTGTACTTACAGATAGGCCTACTCTGGATTGATACATGTTGTACTTACAGATAGGTCTACTCTGGATTGATACATGTTGTACTTACAGATAGGCCTACTCTGGATTGATACATGTTGTACTTACAGATAGGCCTACTCTGGATTGATACATGTTGTACTTACAGATAGGCCTACTCTGGATTGATACATGTTGTACTTACAGATAGGCCTACTCTGGATTGATACATGTTGTACTTACAGATAGGTCTACTCTGGATTGATACATGTTGTACTTACAGATAGGCCTACTCTGGATTGATACATGTTGTACTTACAGATAGGCCTACTCTGGATTGATACATGTTGTACTTACAGATAGGCTACTCTGGATTGATACATGTTGTACTTACAGGTAGGCCTACTCTGGATTGATACATGTTGTACTTACAGATAGGCCTACTCTGGATTGATACATGTTGTACTTACAGGTAGGCCTACTCTGGATTGATACATGTTGTACTTACAGATAGGCCTACTCTGGATTGATACATGTTGTACTTACAGATAGGCCTACTCTGGATTGATACATGTTGTACTTACAGATAGGCCTACTCTGGATTGATACATGTTGTACTTACAGATAGGTCTACTCTGGATTGATACATGTTGTACTTACAGATAGGCCTACTCTGGATTGATACATGTTGTACTTACAGGTAGGCCTACTCTGGATTGATACATGTTGTACTTACAGATAGGCCTACTCTGGATTGATACATGTTGTACTTACAGATAGGCCTACTCTGGATTGATACATGTTGTACTTACAGATAGGCCTACTCTGGATTGATACATGTTGTACTTACAGATAGGCCTACTCTGGATTGATACATGTTGTACTTACAGATAGGCCTACTCTGGATTGATACATGTTGTACTTACAGATAGGCCTACTCTGGATTGATACATGTTGTACTTACAGATAGGCCTACTCTGGATTGATACATGTTGTACTTACAGATAGGCCTACTCTGGATTGATACATGTTGTACTTACAGATAGGCCTACTCTGGATTGATACATGTTGTACTTACAGATAGGCCTACTCTGGATTGATACATGTTGTACTTACAGGTAGGCCTACTCTGGATTGATACATGTTGTACTTACAGATAGGCCTACTCTGGATTGATACATGTTGTACTTACAGATAGGCCTACTCTGGATTGATACATGTTGTACTTACAGATAGGCCTACTCTGGATTGATACATGTTGTACTTACAGATAGGCCTACTCTGGATTGATACATGTTGTACTTACAGATAGGCCTACTCTGGATTGATACATGTTGTACTTACAGATAGGCCTACTCTGGATTGATACATGTTGTACTTACAGATAGGCCTACTCTGGATTGATACATGTTGTACTTACAGGTAGGCCTACTCTGGATTGATACATGTTGTACTTACAGATAGGCCTACTCTGGATTGATACATGTTGTACTTACAGATAGGCCTACTCTGGATTGATACATGTTGTACTTACAGATAGGCCTACTCTGGATTGATACATGTTGTACTTACAGATAGGCCTACTCTGGATTGATACATGTTGTACTTACAGGTAGGCCTACTCTGGATTGATACATGTTGTACTTACAGATAGGCCTACTCTGGATTGATACATGTTGTACTTACAGATAGGCCTACTCTGGATTGATACATGTTGTACTTACAGATAGGCCTACTCTGGATTGATACATGTTGTACTTACAGATAGGCCTACTCTGGATTGATACATGTTGTACTTACAGGTAGGCCTACTCTGGATTGATACATGTTGTACTTACAGATAGGCCTACTCTGGATTGATACATGTTGTACTTACAGATAGGCCTACTCTGGATTGATACATGTTGTACTTACAGATAGGCCTACTCTGGATTGATACATGTTGTACTTACAGATAGGCCTACTCTGGATTGATACATGTTGTACTTACAGATAGGCCTACTCTGGATTGATACATGTTGTACTTACAGATAGGTCTACTCTGGATTGATACATGTTGTACTTACAGATAGGCCTACTCTGGATTGATACATGTTGTACTTACAGATAGGCCTACTCTGGATTGATACATGTTGTACTTACAGATAGGCCTACTCTGGATTGATACATGTTGTACTTACAGGTAGGCCTACTCTGGATTGATACATGTTGTACTTACAGATAGGCCTACTCTGGATTGATACATGTTGTACTTACAGATAGGCCTACTCTGGATTGATACATGTTGTACTTACAGATAGGTCTACTCTGGATTGATACATGTTGTACTTACAGATAGGCCTACTCTGGATTGATACATGTTGTACTTACAGGTAGGCCTACTCTGGATTGATACATGTTGTACTTACAGGTAGGCCTACTCTGGATTGATACATGTTGTACTTACAGATAGGTCTACTCTGGATTGATACATGTTGTACTTACAGATAGGCCTACTCTGGATTGATACATGTTGTACTTACAGATAGGCCTACTCTGGATTGATACATGTTGTACTTACAGATAGGCCTACTCTGGATTGATACATGTTGTACTTACAGATAGGCCTACTCTGGATTGATACATGTTGTACTTACAGGTAGGCCTACTCTGGATTGATACATGTTGTACTTACAGATAGGCCTACTCTGGATTGATACATGTTGTACTTACAGATAGGTCTACTCTGGATTGATACATGTTGTACTTACAGATAGGCCTACTCTGGATTGATACATGTTGTACTTACAGGTAGGCCTACTCTGGATTGATACATGTTGTACTTACAGGTAGGCCTACTCTGGATTGATACATGTTGTACTTACAGATAGGCCTACTCTGGATTGATACATGTTGTACTTACAGATAGGCCTACTCTGGATTGATACATGTTGTACTTACAGATAGGCCTACTCTGGATTGATACATGTTGTACTTACAGATAGGCCTACTCTGGATTGATACATGTTGTACTTACAGATAGGCCTACTCTGGATTGATACATGTTGTACTTACAGATAGGCCTACTCTGGATTGATACATGTTGTACTTACAGATAGGCCTACTCTGGATTGATACATGTTGTACTTACAGATAGGCCTACTCTGGATTGATACATGTTGTACTTACAGATAGGCCTACTCTGGATTGATACATGTTGTACTTACAGATAGGCCTACTCTGGATTGATACATGTTGTACTTACAGGTAGGCCTACTCTGGATTGATACATGTTGTACTTACAGATAGGCCTACTCTGGATTGATACATGTTGTACTTACAGGTAGGTCTACTCTGGATTGATACATGTTGTACTTACAGATAGGCCTACTCTGGATTGATACATGTTGTACTTACAGATAGGCCTACTCTGGATTGATACATGTTGTACTTACAGATAGGCCTACTCTGGATTGATACATGTTGTACTTACAGATAGGTCTACTCTGGATTGATACATGTTGTACTTACAGATAGGCCTACTCTGGATTGATACATGTTGTACTTACAGGTAGGCCTACTCTGGATTGATACATGTTGTACTTACAGATAGGCCTACTCTGGATTGATACATGTTGTACTTACAGATAGGTCTACTCTGGATTGATACATGTTGTACTTACAGATAGGCCTACTCTGGATTGATACATGTTGTACTTACAGATAGGCCTACTCTGGATTGATACATGTTGTACTTACAGATAGGCCTACTCTGGATTGATACATGTTGTACTTACAGATAGGCCTACTCTGGATTGATACATGTTGTACTTACAGATAGGCCTACTCTGGATTGATACATGTTGTACTTACAGATAGGCCTACTCTGGATTGATACATGTTGTACTTACAGATAGGCCTACTCTGGATTGATACATGTTGTACTTACAGATAGGTCTACTCTGGATTGATACATGTTGTACTTACAGATAGGCCTACTCTGGATTGATACATGTTGTACTTACAGGTAGGCCTACTCTGGATTGATACATGTTGTACTTACAGATAGGTCTACTCTGGATTGATACATGTTGTACTTACAGATAGGTCTACTCTGGATTGATACATGTTGTACTTACAGATAGGCCTACTCTGGATTGATACATGTTGTACTTACAGATAGGCCTACTCTGGATTGATACATGTTGTACTTACAGATAGGCCTACTCTGGATTGATACATGTTGTACTTACAGATAGGCCTACTCTGGATTGATACATGTTGTACTTACAGATAGGTCTACTCTGGATTGATACATGTTGTACTTACAGATAGGTCTACTCTGGATTGATACATGTTGTACTTACAGATAGGCCTACTCTGGATTGATACATGTTGTACTTACAGATAGGCCTACTCTGGATTGATACATGTTGTACTTACAGATAGGCCTACTCTGGATTGATACATGTTGTACTTACAGATAGGCCTACTCTGGATTGATACATGTTGTACTTACAGATAGGCCTACTCTGGATTGATACATGTTGTACTTACAGATAGGCCTACTCTGGATTGATACATGTTGTACTTACAGATAGGCCTACTCTGGATTGATACATGTTGTACTTACAGATAGGCCTACTCTGGATTGATACATGTTGTACTTACAGATAGGCCTACTCTGGATTGATACATGTTGTACTTACAGATAGGCCTACTCTGGATTGATACATGTTGTACTTACAGATAGGCCTACTCTGGATTGATACATGTTGTACTTACAGATAGGCCTACTCTGGATTGATACATGTTGTACTTACAGATAGGCCTACTCTGGATTGATACATGTTGTACTTACAGATAGGCCTACTCTGGATTGATACATGTTGTACTTACAGATAGGCCTACTCTGGATTGATACATGTTGTACTTACAGATAGGCCTACTCTGGATTGATACATGTTGTACTTACAGATAGGCCTACTCTGGATTGATACATGTTGTACTTACAGATAGGCCTACTCTGGATTGATACATGTTGTACTTACAGGTAGGCCTACTCTGGATTGATACATGTTGTACTTACAGATAGGCCTACTCTGGATTGATACATGTTGTACTTACAGATAGGCCTACTCTGGATTGATACATGTTGTACTTACAGATAGGCCTACTCTGGATTGATACATGTTGTACTTACAGATAGGCCTACTCTGGATTGATACATGTTGTACTTACAGGTAGGCCTACTCTGGATTGATACATGTTGTACTTACAGATAGGCCTACTCTGGATTGATACATGTTGTACTTACAGATAGGCCTACTCTGGATTGATACATGTTGTACTTACAGATAGGCCTACTCTGGATTGATACATGTTGTACTTACAGATAGGCCTACTCTGGATTGATACATGTTGTACTTACAGATAGGCCTACTCTGGATTGATACATGTTGTACTTACAGATAGGTCTACTCTGGATTGATACATGTTGTACTTACAGATAGGCCTACTCTGGATTGATACATGTTGTACTTACAGATAGGCCTACTCTGGATTGATACATGTTGTACTTACAGATAGGCCTACTCTGGATTGATACATGTTGTACTTACAGGTAGGCCTACTCTGGATTGATACATGTTGTACTTACAGATAGGCCTACTCTGGATTGATACATGTTGTACTTACAGATAGGCCTACTCTGGATTGATACATGTTGTACTTACAGATAGGTCTACTCTGGATTGATACATGTTGTACTTACAGATAGGCCTACTCTGGATTGATACATGTTGTACTTACAGGTAGGCCTACTCTGGATTGATACATGTTGTACTTACAGGTAGGCCTACTCTGGATTGATACATGTTGTACTTACAGATAGGCCTACTCTGGATTGATACATGTTGTACTTACAGGTAGGTCTACTCTGGATTGATACATGTTGTACTTACAGATAGGCCTACTCTGGATTGATACATGTTGTACTTACAGATAGGCCTACTCTGGATTGATACATGTTGTACTTACAGGTAGGCCTACTCTGGATTGATACATGTTGTACTTACAGATAGGCCTACTCTGGATTGATACATGTTGTACTTACAGATAGGCCTACTCTGGATTGATACATGTTGTACTTACAGATAGGCCTACTCTGGATTGATACATGTTGTACTTACAGATAGGCCTACTCTGGATTGATACATGTTGTACTTACAGATAGGCCTACTCTGGATTGATACATGTTGTACTTACAGGTAGGCCTACTCTGGATTGATACATGTTGTACTTACAGATAGGCCTACTCTGGATTGATACATGTTGTACTTACAGGTAGGCCTACTCTGGATTGATACATGTTGTACTTACAGATAGGCCTACTCTGGATTGATACATGTTGTACTTACAGATAGGCCTACTCTGGATTGATACATGTTGTACTTACAGATAGGCCTACTCTGGATTGATACATGTTGTACTTACAGGTAGGCCTACTCTGGATTGATACATGTTGTACTTACAGATAGGCCTACTCTGGATTGATACATGTTGTACTTACAGGTAGGCCTACTCTGGATTGATACATGTTGTACTTACAGATAGGCCTACTCTGGATTGATACATGTTGTACTTACAGGTAGGCCTACTCTGGATTGATACATGTTGTACTTACAGATAGGCCTACTCTGGATTGATACATGTTGTACTTACAGGTAGGCCTACTCTGGATTGATACATGTTGTACTTACAGATAGGCCTACTCTGGATTGATACATGCTGTACTTACAGGTAGGCCTACTCTGGATTGATACATGTTGTACTTACAGATAGGCCTACTCTGGATTGATACATGTTGTACTTACAGATAGGCCTACTATGGATTGATACATGTTGTACTTACAGATAGGCCTGCTCTGGATTGATACATGTTGTACTTACAGATAGGCCTACTCTGGATGGATACATGTTGTACTTACAGGTAGGCCTACTCTGGATTTCTACATGTTGTACTTACAGATAGGCCTACTCTGGATTGATACATGTTGTACTTACAGATAGGCCTACTCTGGATTGATACATGTTGTACTTACAGGTAGGCCTACTCTGTATTGATACATGTTGTACTTACAGGTAGGCCTTCTCTAGATTGATACATGTTGTACTTACAGATAGGCCTACTCTGGATTGATACATGTTGTACTTACAGCTACAGGTAGGCCTACTCTGGATTGATACATATTGTACTTACAGATAGGCCTATTCAGGATTGATACATGTTGTACTTACAGATAGGCCTACTCTGGATTGATACATGTTATACTTACAGCTAGGCCTACTCTGGATTGATACATGTTGTACTTACAGATAGGCCTACTCTGGATTGATACATGTTGTACTTACAGGTAGGCCTACTCTGGATTGATACATGTTGTACATACAGGTAGGCCTACTCTGGATTGATACATGTTGTACTTACAGATAGGCCTACTCTGGATTGATACATGTTGTACTTACAGGTAGGCCTACTCTGGATTGATACATGTTGTACTTACAGATAGGCCTACTCTGGATTGATACTTGTTGTACTTACAGATAGGCCTACTCTGGATTGATACATGTTGTACTTACAGATAGGCCTACTCTGGATTGATACATGTTGTACTTACAGGTAGGCCTACTCTGGATTGATACATGTTGTACTTACAGATAGGCCTACTCTGTATTGATACATGTTGTACTTACAGGTAGGCTTACTCTGTATTGATACATGTTGTACTTACAGGTAGGTCTACTCTGTATTGATACATGTTGTACTTACAGATAGGCCTACTCTGGATTGATACATGCTGTAATTACAGGTAGGCCTACTCTGTATTGATACATGTTGTACTTACAGATAGGCCTACTCTGGATTGATACATGTTGTACTTACAGATAGGCCTACTCTGGATTGATACATGTTGTACTTACAGATAGGCCTACTCTGGATTGATACATGTTGTACTTACAGGTAGGCCTACTCTGGATTGATACATGTTGTACTTACAGATAGGCCTACTCTGGATTGATACATGTTGTACTTACAGAAAGGCCTACTCTGGATTGATACATGTTGTACTTACAGATAGGCCTACTCTGGATTGATACATGTTGTACTTACAGGTAGGCCTACTCTGTATTGATACATGTTGTCCTTACAGGTAGGCATACTCTGGATTGATACATGTTGTACTTACAGATAGGCCTACTCTGGATTGATACATGTTGTACTTACAGCTACAGGTAGGCCTACTCTGGATTGATACATGTTGTACTTACAGATAGGCCTATTCTGGATTGATACATGTTGTACTTATAGATAGGCCTACTCTGGATTGATACATGTTGTACTTACAGATAGGCCTATTCTGGATTGATACATGTTGTACTTACAGATAGGCCTACTCTAGATTGATACATGTTGTACTTACAGATAGGCCTATTCTGGATTGATACATGTTGTACTTACAGATAGGCCTACTCTGGATTGATACATGTTGTACTTACAGATAGGCCTACTCTGGATTGATACATGCTGTACTTACAGGTAGGCCTACTCTGGATTGATACATGTTGTACTTACAGATAGGCCTACTCTGGATTGATACATGTTGTACTTACAGATAGGCCTACTATGGATTGATACATGTTGTACTTACAGATAGGCCTGCTCTGGATTGATACATGTTGTACTTACAGATAGGCCTACTCTGGATGGATACATGTTGTACTTACAGGTAGGCCTACTCTGGATTGATACATGTTGTACTTACAGATAGGCCTACTCTGGATTGATACATGTTGTACTTACAGATAGGCCTACTCTGGATTGATACATGTTGTACTTACAGGTAGGCCTACTCTGGATTGATACATACTGTACTTACAGGTAGGCCTACTCTGGATTGATAAATGTTGTACTTACAGATAGGCCTACTCTGGATTGATACATGTTGTCTTACAGATAGGCCTACTCTGGATTGATACATGTTGTACTTACAGGTAGGTCTACTCTGGATTGATACATGTTGTACTTACAGATAGGCCTACTCTGGATTGATACATGTTGTACTTACAGATAGGCCTACTCTGGATTGATACATGTTGTACTTACAGATAGGCCTACTCTGTATTGATACATGTTGTACTTACAGGTAGGCCTACTCTGTATTGATACATGTTGTACTTACAGGTAGGCCTACTCTGTATTGATACATGTTGTACTTACAGGTAGGCCTTCTCTAGATTGATACATGTTGTACTTACAGATAGGCCTACTCTGGATTGATACATGTTGTACTTACAGGTAGGCCTACTCTGTATTGATACATGTTGTACTTACAGGTAGGCCTACTCTGGATTGATACATGTTGTACTTACAGATAGGCCTATTCTGGATTGATACATGTTGTACTTACAGGTAGGCCTACTCTGTATTGATACATGTTGTACTTACAGATAGGCCTACTCTGGATTGATACATGTTGTACTTACAGGTAGGTCTACTCTGGATTGGTACATGTTGTACTTACAGATAGGCCTACTCTGGATTGATACCTGCTGTACTTACAGGTAGGCCTACTCTGGATTGATAAATGTTGTACTTATAAATAGGCCTACTTTGGATTGATACATGTTGTACTTATAAATAGGCCTACTTTGGATTGATACATGTTGTACTTACAGATAGGTCTACTCTGGATTGATACATGTTGTACTTACAGATAGGCCTACTCTGGATTGATACATGCTGTACTTACAGGTAGGCCTACTCTGGATTGATAAATGTTGTACTTACAGATAGGCCTACTCTGGATTGATACATGTTGTACTTACAGATAGGCCTACTCTGGATTGATACATGTTGTACTTACAGATAGGCCTACTCTGGATTGATACATGTTGTACTTACAGATAGGCCTACTCTGGATTAATACATGTTGTACTTACAGATTGGCCTACTCTGGATTGATACATGTTGTACGTACAGGTAGGCCTACTCTGGATTGATACATGTTGTACTTACAGATAGGCCTACTCTGGATTGATATGTGTTGTACTTACAGATAGGTCTACTCTGGATTGATACATGTTGTACTTACAGGTAGGCCTACTCTGGATTGATACATGTTGTACTTACAGATAGGCCTACTCTGGATTAATACATGTTGTACTTACAGATAGGCCTACTCTGGATTGATACATGTTGTACGTACAGGTAGGCCTACTCTGGATTGATACATGTTGTACTTACAGATAGGTCTACTCTGGATTGATACATGTTGTACTTACAGGTAGGCCTACTCTGGATTGATACATGTTGTACTTACAGATAGGCCTACTCTGGATTAATACATGTTGTACTTACAGATAGGCTTACTCTGGATTGATACATGTTGTACGTACAGGTAGGTCTACTCTGGATTGATACATGTTGTACTTACAGATAGGCCTACTCTGGATTGATACATGTTGTACTTACAGATAGGCCTACTCTGGATTGATACATGTTGTACTTACAGATAGGCCTACTCTGGATTGATACATGTTGTACGTACAGGTAGGTCTACTCTGGATTGATACATGTTGTACTTACAGATAGGTCTACTCTGGATTGATACATGTTGTACTTACAGGTAGGCCTACTCTGGATTGATACATGTTGTACTTACAGGTAGGCCTACTCTGGATTAATACATGTTGTACTTACAGATAGGCCTACTCTGGATTGATACATGTTGTACGTACAGGTAGGTCTACTCTGGATTGATACATGTTGTACTTACAGATAGGCCTACTCTGGATTGATATGTGTTGTACTTACAGATAGGTCTACTCTGGATTGATACATGTTGTACGTACAGGTAGGTCTACTCTGGATTGATACATGTTGTACTTACAGATAGGCCTACTCTGGATTAATACATGTTGTACTTACAGATAGGCCTACTCTGGATTGATACATGTTGTACGTACAGGTAGGCCTACTCTGGATTGATACATGTTGTACTTACAGATAGGTCTACTCTGGATTGATACATGTTGTACTTACAGGTAGGCCTACTCTGGATTGATACATGTTGTACTTACAGATAGGCCTACTCTGGATTAATACATGTTGTACTTACAGATAGGCCTACTCTGGATTGATACATGTTGTACGTACAGGTAGGTCTACTCTGGATTGATACATGTTGTACTTACAGATAGGCCTACTCTGGATTGATACATGTTGTACGTACAGGTAGGTCTACTCTGGATTGATACATGTTGTACTTACAGATAGGTCTACTCTGGATTGATATGTGTTGTACTTACAGATAGACCTACTCTGGATTGATACATGTTGTACTTACAGATAGGTCTACTCTGGATTGATACATGTTGTACGTACAGGTAGGCCTACTCTGGATTGATACATGTTGTACTTACAGGTAGGCCTACTCTGGATTGATACATGTTGTACGTACAGGTAGGCCTACTCTGGATTGATACATGTTGTACGTACAGGTAGGCCTACTCTGGATTGATACATGTTGTACTTACAGATAGGCCTACTCTGTATTGATACATGTTGTACGTACAGGTAGGCCTACTCTGGATTGATACATGTTGTACTTACAGATAGGCCTACTCTGGATTAATACATGTTGTACTTACAGATAGGTCTACTCTGTATTGATACATGTTGTACTTACAGGTTGGTCTACTCTGGATTGATACATGTTGTACGTACAGGTAGGCCTACTCTGGATTGATACATGTTGTACTTACAGATAGGTCTACTCTGTATTGATACATGTTGTACTTACAGGTTGGTCTACTCTGGATTGATACATGTTGTACGTACAGGTAGGCCTACTCTGGATTGATACATGTTGTACTTACAGATAGGTCTACTCTGGATTGATACATGTTGTACGTACAGGTAGGCCTACTCTGGATTGATACATGTTGTACTTACAGGTAGGCCTACTCTGGATTGATACATGTTGTACGTACAGGTAGGCCTACTCTGGATTGATACATGTTGTACGTACAGGTAGGCCTACTCTGGATTGATACATGTTGTACTTACAGATAGGTCTACTCTGGATTGATACATGTTGTACGTACAGGTAGGCCTACTCTGGATTGATACATGTTGTACTTACAGGTAGGCCTACTCTGGATTGATACATGTTGTACGTACAGGTAGGCCTACTCTGGATTGATACATGTTGTACGTACAGGTAGGCCTACTCTGGATTGATACATGTTGTACTTACAGATAGGCCTACTCTGTATTGATACATGTTGTACGTACAGGTAGGCCTACTCTGGATTGATACATGTTGTACTTACAGATAGGCCTACTCTGGATTAATACATGTTGTACTTACAGATAGGTCTACTCTGTATTGATACATGTTGTACTTACAGGTTGGTCTACTCTGGATTGATACATGTTGTACGTACAGGTAGGCCTACTCTGGATTGATACATGTTGTACTTACAGATAGGTCTACTCTGTATTGATACATGTTGTACTTACAGGTTGGTCTACTCTGGATTGATACATGTTGTACGTACAGGTAGGCCTACTCTGGATTGATACATGTTGTACTTACAGATAGGCCTACTCTGGATTAATACATGTTGTACTTACAGATAGGCCTACTCTGGATTGATACATGTTGTACGTACAGGTAGGCCTACTCTGGATTGATACATGTTGTACTTACAGATAGGTCTACTCTGGATTGATACATGTTGTACTTACAGGTAGGCCTACTCTGGATTGATACATGTTGTACTTACAGATAGGCCTACTCTGGATTAATACATGTTGTACTTACAGATAGGCCTACTCTGGATTGATACATGTTGTACGTACAGGTAGGTCTACTCTGGATTGATACATGTTGTACTTACAGATAGGCCTACTCTGGATTGATACATGTTGTACGTACAGGTAGGTCTACTCTGGATTGATACATGTTGTACTTACAGATAGGTCTACTCTGGATTGATACATGTTGTACTTACAGGTAGGCCTACTCTGGATTGATACATGTTGTACTTACAGGTAGGCCTACTCTGGATTAATACATGTTGTACTTACAGATAGGCCTACTCTGGATTGATACATGTTGTACGTACAGGTAGGTCTACTCTGGATTGATACATGTTGTACTTACAGATAGGCCTACTCTGGATTGATACATGTTGTACTTACAGGTAGGCCTACTCTGGATTGATACATGTTGTACTTACAGATAGGCCTACTCTGGATTAATACATGTTGTACTTACAGATAGGCCTACTCTGGATTGATACATGTTGTACGTACAGGTAGGTCTACTCTGGATTGATACATGTTGTACTTACAGATAGGCCTACTCTGGATTGATACATGTTGTACTTACAGATAGGTCTACTCTGGATTGATACATGTTGTACGTACAGATAGGCCTACTCTGGATTGATATGTGTTGTACTTACAGATAGGTCTACTCTGGATTGATATGTGTTGTACTTACAGATAGGCCTACTCTGGATTAATACATGTTGTACTTACAGATAGGCCTACTCTGGATTGATACATGTTGTACGTACAGGTAGGCCTACTCTGGATTGATACATGTTGTACTTACAGATAAGCCTACTCTGGATTGATACATGTTGTACTTACAGGTAGGCCTACTCTGGATTGATACATGCTGTACTTACAGATAGGCCTACTCTGGATTGATACATGTTGTACTTACAGGTAGGCCTACTCTGGATTGATATGTGTTGTACTTACAGATAGGCCTACTCTGGATTGATACATGTTGTACTTACAGGTAGGCCTACTTTGGATTGATACATGTTGTACTTACAGATAGGCCTACTCTGGATTGATACATGTTGTACTTACAGGTAGGCCTACTCTGGATTGATACATGTTGTACTTACAGATAGGCCTACTCTGGATTGATACATGTTGTACTTACAGATAGGCCTACTCTGGATTGATACATGTTGTACGTACAGGTAGGCCTACTCTGGATTGATACATGTTGTACTTACAGATAGGCCTACTCTGGATTGATACATGTTGTACGTACAGGTAGGCCTACTCTGGATTGATACATGTTGTACTTACAGATAAGCCTACTCTGGATTGATACATGTTGTACTTACAGGTAGGCCTACTCTGGATTGATACATGTTGTACGTACAGGTAGGCCTACTCTGGATTGATACATGTTGTACTTACAGATAGGCCTACTCTGGATTGATACATGTTGTACGTACAGGTAGGCCTACTCTGGATTGATACATGTTGTACTTACAGATAGGCCTACTCTGGATTGATACATGTTGTACTTACAGGTAGGCCTACTCTGGATTGATACATGCTGTACTTACAGATAGGCCTACTCTGGATTGATACATGTTGTACTTACAGGTAGGCCTACTCTGTATTGATACATGTTGTACTTACAGGTAGGCCTACTCTGGATTGATACATGCTGTACTTACAGATAGGCCTACTCTGGATTGATACATGTTGTACTTACAGATAGGCCTACTCTGGATTGATACATGTTGTACTTACAGATAGGTCTACTCTGGATTGATACATGTTGTACTTACAGGTAGGTCTACTCTGGATTGATACATGTTGTACTTACAGATAGGCCTACTTTGGATTGATACATGTTGTACTTACAGATAGGTCTACTCTGGATTGATACATGTTGTACGTACAGATAGGCCTACTCTGGATTGATATGTGTTGTACTTACAGATAGGTCTACTCTGGATTGATATGTGTTGTACTTACAGATAGGCCTACTCTGGATTAATACATGTTGTACTTACAGATAGGCCTACTCTGGATTGATACATGTTGTACGTACAGGTAGGCCTACTCTGGATTGATACATGTTGTACTTACAGATAAGCCTACTCTGGATTGATACATGTTGTACTTACAGGTAGGCCTACTCTGGATTGATACATGCTGTACTTACAGATAGGCCTACTCTGGATTGATACATGTTGTACTTACAGGTAGGCCTACTCTGGATTGATATGTGTTGTACTTACAGATAGGCCTACTCTGGATTGATACATGTTGTACTTACAGGTAGGCCTACTCTGGATTGATACGTGTTGTACTTACAGATAGGCCTACTCTGGATTGATACATGTTGTACTTACAGATAGGCCTACTCTGGATTGATATGTGTTGTACTTACAGATAGGCCTACTCTGGATTGATACATGTTGTACTTACAGATAGGCCTACTCTGGATTGATACATGTTGTACGTACAGGTAGGCCTACTCTGGATTGATACATGTTGTACTTACAGATAGGCCTACTCTGGATTGATACATGTTGTACTTACAGGTAGGCCTACTCTGGATTGATACATGTTGTACTTACAGATAGGCCTACTCTGGATTGATACATGTTGTACTTACAGATAGGCCTACTCTGGATTGATACATGTTGTACGTACAGGTAGGCCTACTCTGGATTGATACATGTTGTACTTACAGATAGGCCTACTCTGGATTGATACATGTTGTACTTACAGATAGGCCTACTCTGGATTGATACATGTTGTACTTACAGATAGGTCTACTCTGGATTGATACATGTTGTACTTACAGATAGGCCTACTCTGGATTGATACATGTTGTACTTACAGATAGGCCTACTCTGGATTGATACATGTTGTACTTACAGATAGGCCTACTCTGGATTGATACATGTTGTACTTACAGGTAGGCCTACTCTGGATTGATACATGTTGTACTTACAGATAGGTCTACTCTGGATTGATACATGTTGTACTTACAGGTAGGCCTACTCTGGATTGATACATGTTGTACTTACAGATAGGCCTACTCTGTATTGATACATGTTGTACTTACAGATAGGCCTACTCTGTATTGATACATGTTGTACTTACAGATAGGCCTACTCTGGATTGATACATGTTGTACGTACAGGTAGGTCTACTCTGGATTGATACATGTTGTACTTACAGATAGGTCTACTCTGGATTGATATGTGTTGTACTTACAGATAGACCTACTCTGGATTGATACATGTTGTACTTACAGATAGGTCTACTCTGGATTGATACATGTTGTACGTACAGGTAGGCCTACTCTGGATTGATACATGTTGTACTTACAGGTAGGCCTACTCTGGATTGATACATGTTGTACGTACAGGTAGGCCTACTCTGGATTGATACATGTTGTACGTACAGGTAGGCCTACTCTGGATTGATACATGTTGTACTTACAGATAGGCCTACTCTGTATTGATACATGTTGTACGTACAGGTAGGCCTACTCTGGATTGATACATGTTGTACTTACAGATAGGCCTACTCTGGATTAATACATGTTGTACTTACAGATAGGTCTACTCTGTATTGATACATGTTGTACTTACAGGTTGGTCTACTCTGGATTGATACATGTTGTACGTACAGGTAGGCCTACTCTGGATTGATACATGTTGTACTTACAGATAGGTCTACTCTGTATTGATACATGTTGTACTTACAGGTTGGTCTACTCTGGATTGATACATGTTGTACGTACAGGTAGGCCTACTCTGGATTGATACATGTTGTACTTACAGATAGGTCTACTCTGGATTGATACATGTTGTACGTACAGGTAGGCCTACTCTGGATTGATACATGTTGTACTTACAGGTAGGCCTACTCTGGATTGATACATGTTGTACGTACAGAGTAGGCCTACTCTGGATTGATACATGTTGTACGTACAGGTAGGCCTACTCTGGATTGATACATGTTGTACTTACAGATAGGTCTACTCTGGATTGATACATGTTGTACGTACAGGTAGGCCTACTCTGGATTGATACATGTTGTACTTACAGGTAGGCCTACTCTGGATTGATACATGTTGTACGTACAGGTAGGCCTACTCTGGATTGATACATGTTGTACGTACAGGTAGGCCTACTCTGGATTGATACATGTTGTACTTACAGATAGGCCTACTCTGTATTGATACATGTTGTACGTACAGGTAGGCCTACTCTGGATTGATACATGTTGTACTTACAGATAGGCCTACTCTGGATTAATACATGTTGTACTTACAGATAGGTCTACTCTGTATTGATACATGTTGTACTTACAGGTTGGTCTACTCTGGATTGATACATGTTGTACGTACAGGTAGGCCTACTCTGGATTGATACATGTTGTACTTACAGATAGGTCTACTCTGTATTGATACATGTTGTACTTACAGGTTGGTCTACTCTGGATTGATACATGTTGTACGTACAGGTAGGCCTACTCTGGATTGATACATGTTGTACTTACAGATAGGCCTACTCTGGATTAATACATGTTGTACTTACAGATAGGCCTACTCTGGATTGATACATGTTGTACGTACAGGTAGGCCTACTCTGGATTGATACATGTTGTACTTACAGATAGGTCTACTCTGGATTGATACATGTTGTACTTACAGGTAGGCCTACTCTGGATTGATACATGTTGTACTTACAGATAGGCCTACTCTGGATTAATACATGTTGTACTTACAGATAGGCCTACTCTGGATTGATACATGTTGTACGTACAGGTAGGCCTACTCTGGATTGATACATGTTGTACTTACAGATAGGCCTACTCTGGATTGATACATGTTGTACTTACAGGTAGGCCTACTCTGGATTGATACATGTTGTACTTACAGGTAGGCCTACTCTGGATTGATACATGTTGTACTTACAGATAGGCCTACTCTGGATTGATACATGTTGTACTTACAGGTAGGCCTACTCTGGATTGATACATGTTGTACTTACAGATAGGCCTACTCTGGATTGATACATGTTGTACTTACAGATAGGCCTACTCTGGATTGATACATGTTGTACTTACAGGTAGGCCTACTCTGGATTGATACATGTTGTACTTACAGGTAGGCCTACTCTGGATTGATACATGTTGTACTTACAGATAGGCCTACTCTGGATTGATACATGTTGTACTTACAGATAGGCCTACTCTGGATTGATACATGTTGTACTTACAGGTAGGCCTACTCTGGATTGATACATGTTGTACTTACAGGTAGGCCTACTCTGGATTGATACATGTTGTACTTACAGATAGGCCTACTCTGGATTGATACATGTTGTACTTACAGGTAGGCCTACTCTGGATTGATACATGTTGTACTTACAGGTAGGCCTACTCTGGATTGATACATGTTGTACTTACAGATAGGCCTACTCTGGATTGATACATGTTGTACTTACAGGTAGGCCTACTCTGGATTGATACATGTTGTACTTACAGGTAGGCCTACTCTGGATTGATACATGTTGTACTTACAGATAGGCCTACTCTGGATTGATACATGTTGTACTTACAGATAGGTCTACTCTGGATTGATACATGTTGTACTTACAGATAGGCCTACTCTGGATTGATACATGTTGTACTTACAGGTAGGCCTACTCTGGATTGATACATGTTGTACTTACAGGTAGGCCTACTCTGGATTGATACATGTTGTACTTACAGGTAGGCCTACTCTGGATTGATACATGTTGTACTTACAGGTAGGCCTACTCTGGATTGATACATGTTGTACTTACAGGTAGGCCTACTCTGGATTGATACATGTTGTACTTACAGATAGGCCTACTCTGGATTGATACATGTTGTACTTACAGATAGGCCTACTCTGGATTGATACATGTTGTACTTACAGGTAGGCCTACTCTGGATTGATACATGTTGTACTTACAGATAGGCCTACTCTGGATTGATACATGTTGTACGTACAGGTAGGTCTACTCTGGATTGATACATGTTGTACTTACAGATAGGTCTACTCTGGATTGATACATGTTGTACTTACAGGTAGGCCTACTCTGGATTGATACATGTTGTACTTACAGGTAGGCCTACTCTGGATTAATACATGTTGTACTTACAGATAGGCCTACTCTGGATTGATACATGTTGTACGTACAGGTAGGTCTACTCTGGATTGATACATGTTGTACTTACAGATAGGCCTACTCTGGATTGATACATGTTGTACTTACAGGTAGGCCTACTCTGGATTGATACATGTTGTACTTACAGATAGGCCTACTCTGGATTAATACATGTTGTACTTACAGATAGGCCTACTCTGGATTGATACATGTTGTACGTACAGGTAGGTCTACTCTGGATTGATACATGTTGTACTTACAGATAGGCCTACTTTGGATTGATACATGTTGTACTTACAGATAGGTCTACTCTGGATTGATACATGTTGTACGTACACGGTAGGCCTACTCTGGATTGATACATGTTGTACTTACAGATAGGCCTACTCTGGATTGATACATGTTGTACTTACAGATAGGTCTACTCTGGATTGATATGTGTTGTACTTACAGATAGGCCTACTCTGGATTAATACATGTTGTACTTACAGATAGGCCTACTCTGGATTGATACATGTTGTACGTACAGGTAGGCCTACTCTGGATTGATACATGTTGTACTTACAGATAAGCCTACTCTGGATTGATACATGTTGTACTTACAGGTAGGCCTACTCTGGATTGATACATGCTGTACTTACAGATAGGCCTACTCTGGATTGATACATGTTGTACTTACAGGTAGGCCTACTCTGGATTGATATGTGTTGTACTTACAGATAGGCCTACTCTGGATTGATACATGTTGTACTTACAGGTAGGCCTACTTTGGATTGATACATGTTGTACTTACAGATAGGCCTACTCTGGATTGATACATGTTGTACTTACAGGTAGGCCTACTCTGGATTAATACATGTTGTACTTACAGATAGGCCTACTCTGGATTGATACATGTTGTACTTACAGATAGGCCTACTCTGGATTGATACATGTTGTACGTACAGGTAGGCCTACTCTGGATTGATACATGTTGTACTTACAGATAAGCCTACTCTGGATTGATACATGTTGTACGTACAGGTAGGCCTACTCTGGATTGATACATGTTGTACTTACAGATAAGCCTACTCTGGATTGATACATGTTGTACTTACAGGTAGGCCTACTCTGGATTGATACATGTTGTACGTACAGGTAGGCCTACTCTGGATTGATACATGTTGTACTTACAGATAAGCCTACTCTGGATTGATACATGTTGTACGTACAGGTAGGCCTACTCTGGATTGATACATGTTGTACTTACAGATAAGCCTACTCTGGATTGATACATGTTGTACTTACAGGTAGGCCTACTCTGGATTGATACATGCTGTACTTACAGATAGGCCTACTCTGGATTGATACATGTTGTACTTACAGGTAGGCCTACTCTGTATTGATACATGTTGTACTTACAGGTAGGCCTACTCTGGATTGATACATGCTGTACTTACAGATAGGCCTACTCTGGATTGATACATGTTGTACTTACAGATAGGCCTACTTTGGATTGATACATGTTGTACTTACAGATAGGTCTACTCTGGATTGATACATGTTGTACTTACAGGTAGGTCTACTCTGGATTGATACATGTTGTACTTACAGATAGGCCTACTTTGGATTGATACATGTTGTACTTACAGATAGGTCTACTCTGGATTGATACATGTTGTACGTACAGATAGGCCTAATCTGGATTGATACATGTTGTACTTACAGATAGGTCTACTCTGGATTGATACATGTTGTACGTACAGATAGGCCTAATCTGGATTGATACATGTTGTACTTACAGATAGGTCTACTCTGGATTGATACATGTTGTACGTACAGATAGGCCTAATCTGGATTGATATGTGTTGTACTTACAGATAGGTCTACTCTGGATTGATATGTGTTGTACTTACAGATAGGCCTACTCTGGATTAATACATGTTGTACTTACAGATAGGCCTACTCTGGATTGATACATGTTGTACGTACAGGTAGGCCTACTCTGGATTGATACATGTTGTACTTACAGATAAGCCTACTCTGGATTGATACATGTTGTACTTACAGGTAGGCCTACTCTGGATTGATACATGCTGTACTTACAGATAGGCCTACTCTGGATTGATACATGTTGTACTTACAGGTAGGCCTACTCTGGATTGATATGTGTTGTACTTACAGATAGGCCTACTCTGGATTGATACATGTTGTACTTACAGGTAGGCCTACTCTGGATTGATATGTGTTGTACTTACAGATAGGCCTACTCTGGATTGATACATGTTGTACTTACAGATAGGCCTACTCTGGATTGATATGTGTTGTACTTACAGATAGGCCTACTCTGGATTAATACATGTTGTACTTACAGATAGGCCTACTCTGGATTGATACATGTTGTACGTACAGGTAGGCCTACTCTGGATTGATACATGTTGTACTTACAGATAAGCCTACTCTGGATTGATACATGTTGTACTTACAGGTAGGCCTACTCTGGATTGATACATGTTGTACTTACAGATAGGTCAACTCTGGATTGATACATGCTGTACTTACAGATAGGCCTACTCTGGATTGATACATGTTGTACGTACAGGTAGGCCTACTCTGGATTGATACATGTTGTACTTACAGATAAGCCTACTCTGGATTGATACATGTTGTACTTACAGATAGGCCTACTCTGGATTGATACATGCTGTACTTACAGATAGGTCTACTCTGGATTGATACATGTTGTACTTACAGATAGGCTTACTCTGGATTGATACATGTTGTACTTACAGATAGGCCTACTCTGGATTGATACATGCTGTACTTACAGATAGGTCTACTCTGGATTGATACATGTTGTACTTACAGGTAGGCCTACTCTGGATTGATACATGCTGTACTTACAGATAGGTCTACTCTGGATTGATACATGTTGTACTTACAGGTAGGTCTACTCTGTATTGATACATGTTGTACTTACAGATAGGCCTACTCTGTATTGATACATGTTGTACTTACAGATAGGCCTACTCTGTATTGATACATGTTGTACTTACAGGTAGGCCTACTCTGGATTGATACATGTTGTACTTACGGGTTGGTCTACTCTGGATTGATACATGTTGTACTTACGGGTTGGCCTACTCTGGATTGATACATGCTGTACTTACAGGTAGGCCTACTTTGGATTGATACATGTTGTACTTACAGATACAGGTAGGTCTACTCTGGATTGATACATGTTGTACTTACAGATAGGTCTACTCTGGATTGATACATGCTGTACTTACAGATAGGTCTACTCTGGATTGATACATGTTGTACTTACAGGTAGGTCTACTCTGTATTGATACATGTTGTACTTACGGGTTGGTCTACTCTGGATTGATACATGTTGTACTTACGGGTTGGCCTACTCTGGATTGATACATGTTGTACTTACAGGTAGGCCTACTCTGGATTGATACATGTTGTACTTACAGATACAGGTAGGTCTACTCTGGATTGATACATGTTGTACTTACAGATAGGCCTACTTTGGATTGATACATGTTGTACTTACAGATAGGTCTACTCTGGATTGATACATGTTGTACGTACAGATAGGCCTACTCTGGATTGATACATGTTGTAATTACAGGTAGGCCTACTCTGGATTGATACATGTTGTACTTACAGATAGGCCTACTCTGGATTGATATGTGTTGTACTTACAGATAGGTCTACTCTGGATTGATATGTGTTGTACTTACAGATAGGCCTACTCTGGATTAATACATGTTGTACTTACAGATAGGCCTACTCTGGATTGATACATGTTGTACGTACAGGTAGGCCTACTCTGGATTGATACATGTTGTACTTACTGATAAGCCTACTCTGGATTGATACATGTTGTACTTACAGGTAGGCCTACTCTGGATTGATACATGTTGTACGTACAGGTAGGCCTACTCTGGATTGATACATGTTGTACTTACTGATAAGCCTACTCTGGATTGATACATGTTGTACTTACAGGTAGGCCTACTCTGGATTGATACATGCTGTACTTACAGATAGGCCTACTCTGGATTGATACATGTTGTACTTACAGGTAGGCCTACTCTGGATTGATATGTGTTGTACTTACAGATAGGCCTACTCTGGATTGATACATGTTGTACTTACAGGTAGGCCTACTCTGGATTGATATGTGTTGTACTTACAGATAGGCCTACTCTGGATTGATACATGTTGTACTTACAGGTAGGCCTACTCTGGATTGATACATGTTGTACTTACAGATAAGCCTACTCTGGATTGATATGTGTTGTACTTACAGATAGGTCTACTCTGGATTGATATGTGTTGTACTTACAGATAGGCCTACTCTGGATTAATACATGCTGTACTTACAGGTAGGTCTACTCTGGATTGATACATGTTGTACTTACAGATAGGCCTACTCTGGATTGATATGTGTTGTACTTACAGATAGGCCTACTCTGGATTAATACATGTTGTACTTACAGATAGGCCTACTCTGGATTGATACATGTTGTACTTACAGATAGGTCTACTCTGGATTGATACATGTTGTACGTACAGGTAGGCCTACTCTGGATAGATACATGTTGTACTTACAGGTAGGCCTACTCTGGATTGATACATGTTGTACTTACAGACAGGTCTACTCTGGATTGATATGTGTTGTACTTACAGATAGGCCTACTCTGGATTGATACATGTTGTACTTACAGATAGGCCTACTCTGGATTGATACATGTTGTACGTACAGGTAGGCCTACTCTGGATTGATACATGTTGTACTTACAGATAGGCCTACTCTGGATTGATACATGTTGTACGTACAGATAGGCCTACTCTGGATTAATACATGCTGTACTTACAGATAGGTCTACTCTGGATTGATATGTGTTGTACTTACAGATAGGCCTACTCTGGATTGATACATGTTGTACTTACAGATAGGCCTACTCTGGATTGATACATGTTGTACGTACAGATAGGCCTACTCTGGATTGATACATGCTGTACTTACAGATAGGTCTACTCTGGATTGATATGTGTTGTACTTACAGATAGGCCTACTCTGGATTGATATGTGTTGTACTTACAGATAGGCCTACTCTGGATTAATACATGTTGTACTTACAGATAGGCCTACTCTGGATTGATATGTGTTGTACTTACAGATAGGCCTACTCTGGATTGATACATGTTGTACTTACAGATAGGCCTACTCTGGATTGATACATGTTGTACGTACAGATAGGCCTACTCTGGATTAATACATGCTGTACTTACAGATAGGTCTACTCTGGATTGATACATGCTGTACTTACAGATAGGTCTACTCTATATTGATACATGTTGTACTTACAGGTAGGCCTACTCTGGATTGATACATGTTGTACTTACAGGTAGGCCTACTCTGGATTGATACATGTTGTACTTACAGATAGGCCTACTCTATATTGATACATGTTGTACTTACAGATAGGCCTACTCTATATTGATACATGTTGTACTTACAGGTAGGCCTACTCTGGATTGATACATGTTGTACTTACAGATAGGCCTACTCTATATTGATACATGTTGTACTTACAGATAGGCCTACTCTATATTGATACATGTTGTACTTACAGATAGGCCTACTCTATATTGATACATGTTGTACTTACAGATAGGCCTACTCTGGATTGATATGTGTTGTACTTACAGATAGGTCTACTCTGTATTGATACATGTTGTACTTACAGATAGGCCTACTCTGGATTAATACATGCTGTACTTACAGATAGGTCTACTCTGGATTGATACATGCTGTACTTACAGATAGGTCTACTCTGGATTGATATGTGTTGTACTTACAGATAGGCCTACTCTGGATTGATACATGTTGTACTTACAGATAGGCCTACTCTGGATTGATACATGTTGTACGTACAGATAGGCCTACTCTGGATTAATACATGCTGTACTTACAGATAGGTCTACTCTGGATTGATACATGCTGTACTTACAGATAGGTCTACTCTGGATTGATACATGCTGTACTTACAGGTAGGCCTACTCTGGATTGATACATGTTGTACTTACAGATAGGTCTACTCTGGATTGATACATGTTGTACTTACAGGTAGGTCTACTCTGTATTGATACATGTTGTACTTACAGATAGGCCTACTCTGTATTGATACATGTTGTACTTACAGATAGGCCTACTCTGTATTGATACATGTTGTACTTACAGGTAGGCCTACTCTGGATTGATACATGTTGTACTTACGGGTTGGTCTACTCTGGATTGATACATGTTGTACTTACGGGTTGGCCTACTCTGGATTGATACATGCTGTACTTACAGGTAGGCCTACTTTGGATTGATACATGCTGTACTTACAGGTAGGCCTACTTTGGATTGATACATGCTGTACTTACAGGTAGGCCTACTTTGGATTGATACATGCTGTACTTACAGGTAGGCCTACTCTGGATTGATACATGTTGTACTTACAGATAGGTCTACTCTGGATTGATACATGTTGTACTTACGGGTTGGCCTACTCTGGATTGATACATGCTGTACTTACAGGTAGGCCTACTTTGGATTGATACATGCTGTACTTACAGGTAGGCCTACTTTGGATTGATACATGCTGTACTTACAGGTAGGCCTACTCTGGATTGATACATGTTGTACTTACAGATAGGTCTACTCTGGATTGATACATGTTGTACTTACAGGTAGGTCTACTCTGTATTGATACATGTTGTACTTACAGATAGGCCTACTCTGTATTGATACATGTTGTACTTACAGATAGGCCTACTCTGTATTGATACATGTTGTACTTACAGGTAGGCCTACTCTGGATTGATACATGTTTTACTTACGGGTTGGTCTACTCTGGATTGATACATGTTGTACTTACGGGTTGGCCTACTCTGGATTGATACATGCTGTACTTACAGGTAGGCCTACTTTGGATTGATACATGTTGTACTTACAGATAGGCCTACTCTGGATTGATACATGCTGTACTTACAGATAGGTCTACTCTGGATTGATACATGCTGTACTTACAGGTAGGCCTACTCTGGATTGATACATGTTGTACTTACAGATAGGTCTACTCTGGATTGATACATGCTGTACTTACAGGTAGGCCTACTCTGGATTGATACATGTTGTACTTACAGATAGGTCTACTCTGGATTGATACATGCTGTACTTACAGATAGGCCTACTCTGGATTGATACATGTTGTACTTACAGATAGGCCTACTCTGGATTGATACATGTTGTACTTACAGATAGGTCTACTCTGGATTGATACATGTTGTACTTACAGATAGGCCTACTCTGGATTGATACATGCTGTACTTACAGATAGGTCTACTCTGGATTGATACATGCTGTACTTACAGATAGGTCTACTCTGGATTGATACATGCTGTACTTACAGATAGGTCTACTCTGGATTGATACATGTTGTACTTACAGGTAGGTCTACTCTGTATTGATACATGTTGTACTTACAGATAGGCCTACTCTGTATTGATACATGTTGTACTTACAGATAGGCCTACTCTGTATTGATACATGTTGTACTTACAGGTAGGCCTACTCTGGATTGATACATGTTGTACTTACGGGTTGGTCTACTCTGGATTGATACATGTTGTACTTACGGGTTGGCCTACTCTGGATTGATACATGCTGTACTTACAGGTAGGCCTACTTTGGATTGATACATGCTGTACTTACAGGTAGGCCTACTTTGGATTGATACATGCTGTACTTACAGGTAGGCCTACTTTGGATTGATACATGCTGTACTTACAGGTAGGCCTACTCTGGATTGATACATGTTGTACTTACAGATAGGTCTACTCTGGATTGATACATGTTGTACTTACGGGTTGGCCTACTCTGGATTGATACATGCTGTACTTACAGGTAGGCCTACTTTGGATTGATACATGCTGTACTTACAGGTAGGCCTACTTTGGATTGATACATGCTGTACTTACAGGTAGGCCTACTCTGGATTGATACATGTTGTACTTACAGATAGGTCTACTCTGGATTGATACATGTTGTACTTACAGGTAGGTCTACTCTGTATTGATACATGTTGTACTTACAGATAGGCCTACTCTGTATTGATACATGTTGTACTTACAGATAGGCCTACTCTGTATTGATACATGTTGTACTTACAGGTAGGCCTACTCTGGATTGATACATGTTGTACTTACGGGTTGGTCTACTCTGGATTGATACATGTTGTACTTACGGGTTGGCCTACTCTGGATTGATACATGCTGTACTTACAGGTAGGCCTACTTTGGATTGATACATGTTGTACTTACAGATAGGCCTACTCTGTATTGATACATGTTGTACTTACAGGTAGGCCTACTCTGGATTGATACATGTTGTACTTACGGGTTGGTCTACTCTGGATTGATACATGTTGTACTTACGGGTTGGCCTACTCTGGATTGATACACGTTGTACTTACAGATAGGCCTACTCTGGATTGATATGTGTTGTACTTACAGATAGGCCTACTCTGGATTGATACATGTTGTACTTACAGATAGGCCTACTCTGGATTGATACATGTTGTACGTACAGATAGGCCTACTCTGTATTGATACATGTTGTACGTACAGGTAGGCCTACTCTGGATTAATACATGCTGTACTTACAGATAGGTCTACTCTGGATTGATACACGTTGTACTTACAGATAGGCCTACTCTGGATTGATATGTGTTGTACTTACAGATAGGCCTACTCTGGATTGATACATGTTGTACTTACAGATAGGCCTACTCTGGATTGATACATGTTGTACGTACAGATAGGCCTACTCTGTATTGATACATGTTGTACGTACAGGTAGGCCTACTCTGGATTAATACATGCTGTACTTACAGATAGGTCTACTCTGGATTGATACATGTTGTACTTACAGATAGGCCTACTCTGGATTGATACATGTTGTACTTACAGGTAGGCCTACTCTGGATTGATACATGTTGTACTTACGGGTTGGTCTACTCTGGATTGATACATGTTGTACTTACAGATAGGCCTACTCTGGATTGATACATGTTGTACTTACAGATAGGTCTACTCTGTATTGATACATGTTGTACGTACAGATAGACCTACTCTGGATTGATACATGTTTTACTTACAGGTAGGCCTACTCTGGATTGATACATGTTGTACTTACAGATAGGCCTACTCTGGATTGATACATGTTGTACTTACAGATAGGTCTACTCTGGATTGATACATGTTGTACTTACGGGTTGGTCTACTCTGGATTGATACATGTTGTACTTACAGATAGGTCTACTCTGTATTGATACATGTTGTACTTACAGGTAGGTCTACTCTGGATTGATACATGTTGTACTTACAGGTAGGCCTACTCTGGATTGATACATGTTGTACTTACAGGTAGGCCTACTCTGGATTGATACACGTTGTACTTACAGGTTGGCCTACTCTGTATTGATACATGTTGTACTTACAGATAGGTCTACTCTGTATTGATACATGTTGTACTTACAGGTAGGTCTACTCTGGATTGATACATGTTGTACTTACAGATAGGCCTACTCTGTATTGATACATGTTGTACTTACAGATAGGCCTAATCTGGATTGATACATGTTGTACTTACAGATAGGCCTACTCTATATTGATACATGTTGTACTTACAGGTAGGCCTACTCTGTATTGATACATGTTGTACTTACAGATAGGTCTACTCTGGATTGATACATGCTGTACTTACAGATAGGTCTACTCTGTATTGATACATGTTGTACTTACAGGTAGGTCTACTCTGGATTGATACATGTTGTACTTACAGATAGGCCTACTCTGTATTGATACATGTTGTACTTACAGATAGGCCTAATCTGGATTGATACATGTTGTACTTACAGATAGGCCTACTCTATATTGATACATGTTGTACTTACAGGTAGGCCTACTCTGTATTGATACATGTTGTACTTACAGATAGGTCTACTCTGGATTGATACATGCTGTACTTACAGATAGGCCTACTCTGGATTGATACATGTGGTACTTACAGATAGGCCTACTCTGTATTGATACATGTTGTACTTACAGATAGGCCTAATCTGGATTGATACATGTTGTACTTACAGATAGGCCTACTCTATATTGATACATGTTGTACATACAGGTAGGCCTACTCTGTATTGATACATGTTGTACTTACAGATAGGTCTACTCTGTATTGATACATGTTGTACTTACAGGTAGGTCTACTCTGGATTGATACATGTTGTACTTACAGATAGGCCTACTCTGTATTGATACATGTTGTACTTACAGATAGGCCTACTCTATATTGATACATGTTGTACTTACAGGTAGGCCTACTCTGTATTGATACATGTTGTACTTACAGGTAGGTCTACTCTGGATTGATACATGTTGTACTTAAAGATAGGCCTACTCTGGATTGATACATGTTGTACTTACAGATAGGCCTACTTTGGATTGATACATGCTGTACTTACAGATAGGCCTACTCTGGATTGATACATGTTGTACTTACAGATAGGCCTACTTTGGATTGATACATGCTGTACTTACAGATAGGCCTACTCTGGATTGATACATGTTGTACTTACAGGTTGGCCTACTCTGTATTGATACATGCTGTACTTACAGATAGGCCTACTCTGGATTGATACATGCTGTACTTACAGATAGGCCTACTCTGGATTGATACATGTTGTACTTACAGATAGGCCTACTCTGGATTGATACACGTTGTACTTACAGATAGGCCTACTCTGGATTGATACATGCTGTACTTACAGATAGGCCTACTCTGGATTGATACATGTTGTACTTACAGATAGGTCTACTCTGGATTGATACATGTTGTACTTACAGATAGGCCTACTCTGGATTGATACATGCTGTACTTACAGATAGGTCTACTCTGGATTGATACATGCTGTACTTACAGATAGGTCTACTCTGGATTGATACATGCTGTACTTACAGATAGGTCTACTCTGGATTGATACATGTTGTACTTACAGGTAGGTCTACTCTGTATTGATACATGTTGTACTTACAGATAGGCCTACTCTGTATTGATACATGTTGTACTTACAGATAGGCCTACTCTGTATTGATACATGTTGTACTTACAGGTAGGCCTACTCTGGATTGATACATGTTGTACTTACGGGTTGGTCTACTCTGGATTGATACATGTTGTACTTACGGGTTGGCCTACTCTGGATTGATACATGCTGTACTTACAGGTAGGCCTACTTTGGATTGATACATGCTGTACTTACAGGTAGGCCTACTTTGGATTGATACATGCTGTACTTACAGGTAGGCCTACTTTGGATTGATACATGCTGTACTTACAGGTAGGCCTACTCTGGATTGATACATGTTGTACTTACAGATAGGTCTACTCTGGATTGATACATGTTGTACTTACGGGTTGGCCTACTCTGGATTGATACATGCTGTACTTACAGGTAGGCCTACTTTGGATTGATACATGCTGTACTTACAGGTAGGCCTACTTTGGATTGATACATGCTGTACTTACAGGTAGGCCTACTCTGGATTGATACATGTTGTACTTACAGATAGGTCTACTCTGGATTGATACATGTTGTACTTACAGGTAGGTCTACTCTGTATTGATACATGTTGTACTTACAGATAGGCCTACTCTGTATTGATACATGTTGTACTTACAGATAGGCCTACTCTGTATTGATACATGTTGTACTTACAGGTAGGCCTACTCTGGATTGATACATGTTGTACTTACGGGTTGGTCTACTCTGGATTGATACATGTTGTACTTACGGGTTGGCCTACTCTGGATTGATACATGCTGTACTTACAGGTAGGCCTACTTTGGATTGATACATGTTGTACTTACAGATAGGCCTACTCTGTATTGATACATGTTGTACTTACAGGTAGGCCTACTCTGGATTGATACATGTTGTACTTACGGGTTGGTCTACTCTGGATTGATACATGTTGTACTTACGGGTTGGCCTACTCTGGATTGATACACGTTGTACTTACAGATAGGCCTACTCTGGATTGATATGTGTTGTACTTACAGATAGGCCTACTCTGGATTGATACATGTTGTACTTACAGATAGGCCTACTCTGGATTGATACATGTTGTACGTACAGATAGGCCTACTCTGTATTGATACATGTTGTACGTACAGGTAGGCCTACTCTGGATTAATACATGCTGTACTTACAGATAGGTCTACTCTGGATTGATACACGTTGTACTTACAGATAGGCCTACTCTGGATTGATATGTGTTGTACTTACAGATAGGCCTACTCTGGATTGATACATGTTGTACTTACAGATAGGCCTACTCTGGATTGATACATGTTGTACGTACAGATAGGCCTACTCTGTATTGATACATGTTGTACGTACAGGTAGGCCTACTCTGGATTAATACATGCTGTACTTACAGATAGGTCTACTCTGGATTGATACATGTTGTACTTACAGATAGGCCTACTCTGGATTGATACATGTTGTACTTACAGGTAGGCCTACTCTGGATTGATACATGTTGTACTTACGGGTTGGTCTACTCTGGATTGATACATGTTGTACTTACAGATAGGCCTACTCTGGATTGATACATGTTGTACTTACAGATAGGTCTACTCTGTATTGATACATGTTGTACGTACAGATAGACCTACTCTGGATTGATACATGTTTTACTTACAGGTAGGCCTACTCTGGATTGATACATGTTGTACTTACAGATAGGCCTACTCTGGATTGATACATGTTGTACTTACAGATAGGTCTACTCTGGATTGATACATGTTGTACTTACGGGTTGGTCTACTCTGGATTGATACATGTTGTACTTACAGATAGGTCTACTCTGTATTGATACATGTTGTACTTACAGGTAGGTCTACTCTGGATTGATACATGTTGTACTTACAGGTAGGCCTACTCTGGATTGATACATGTTGTACTTACAGGTAGGCCTACTCTGGATTGATACACGTTGTACTTACAGGTTGGCCTACTCTGTATTGATACATGTTGTACTTACAGATAGGTCTACTCTGTATTGATACATGTTGTACTTACAGGTAGGTCTACTCTGGATTGATACATGTTGTACTTACAGATAGGCCTACTCTGTATTGATACATGTTGTACTTACAGATAGGCCTAATCTGGATTGATACATGTTGTACTTACAGATAGGCCTACTCTATATTGATACATGTTGTACTTACAGGTAGGCCTACTCTGTATTGATACATGTTGTACTTACAGATAGGTCTACTCTGGATTGATACATGCTGTACTTACAGATAGGTCTACTCTGTATTGATACATGTTGTACTTACAGGTAGGTCTACTCTGGATTGATACATGTTGTACTTACAGATAGGCCTACTCTGTATTGATACATGTTGTACTTACAGATAGGCCTAATCTGGATTGATACATGTTGTACTTACAGATAGGCCTACTCTATATTGATACATGTTGTACTTACAGGTAGGCCTACTCTGTATTGATACATGTTGTACTTACAGATAGGTCTACTCTGGATTGATACATGCTGTACTTACAGATAGGCCTACTCTGGATTGATACATGTGGTACTTACAGATAGGCCTACTCTGTATTGATACATGTTGTACTTACAGATAGGCCTAATCTGGATTGATACATGTTGTACTTACAGATAGGCCTACTCTATATTGATACATGTTGTACATACAGGTAGGCCTACTCTGTATTGATACATGTTGTACTTACAGATAGGTCTACTCTGTATTGATACATGTTGTACTTACAGGTAGGTCTACTCTGGATTGATACATGTTGTACTTACAGATAGGCCTACTCTGTATTGATACATGTTGTACTTACAGATAGGCCTACTCTATATTGATACATGTTGTACTTACAGGTAGGCCTACTCTGTATTGATACATGTTGTACTTACAGGTAGGTCTACTCTGGATTGATACATGTTGTACTTAAAGATAGGCCTACTCTGGATTGATACATGTTGTACTTACAGATAGGCCTACTTTGGATTGATACATGCTGTACTTACAGATAGGCCTACTCTGGATTGATACATGTTGTACTTACAGATAGGCCTACTTTGGATTGATACATGCTGTACTTACAGATAGGCCTACTCTGGATTGATACATGTTGTACTTACAGGTTGGCCTACTCTGTATTGATACATGTTGTACTTACAGATAGGCCTACTCTATATTGATACATGTTGTACTTACAGGTAGGCCTACTCTGTATTGATACATGTTGTACTTACAGGTAGGTCTACTCTGGATTGATACATGTTGTACTTACAGATAGGCCTACTCTGTATTGATACATGTTGTACTTACAGATAGGCCTACTCTGGATTGATACATGTTGTACTTACAGATAGGCCTACTCTATATTGATACATGTTGTACTTACAGGTAGGCCTACTCTGTATTGATACATGTTGTACTTACAGATAGGCCTACTCTGTATTGATACACGTTGTACTTACAGATAGGCCTACTCTGGATTGATACATGCTGTACTTACAGATAGGCCTACTCTGGATTGATACATGTTGTACTTACAGGTAGGCCTACTCTGTATTGATACATGTTGTACTTACAGATAGGCCTACTCTGTATTGATACACGTTGTACTTACAGATAGGCCTACTCTGGATTGATACATGCTGTACTTACAGATAGGCCTACTCTGGATTGATACATGCTGTACTTACAGATAGGCCTACTCTGGATTGATACATGTTGTACTTACAGATAGGCCTACTCTGGATTGATACACGTTGTACTTACAGATAGGCCTACTCTGGATTGATACATGCTGTACTTACAGATAGGCCTACTCTGGATTGATACATGTTGTACTTACAGATAGGTCTACTCTGGATTGATACATGTTGTACTTACAGGTAGGCCTACTCTGTATTGATACATGTTGTACTTACAGATAGGCCTACTCTGTATTGATACACGTTGTACTTACAGATAGGCCTACTCTGGATTGATACATGCTGTACTTACAGATAGGCCTACTCTGGATTGATACACGTTGTACTTACAGATAGGCCTACTCTGGATTGATACATGTTGTACTTACAGATAGGCCTACTCTGGATTGATACATGCTGTACTTACAGATAGGCCTACTCTGGATTGATACATGTTGTACTTACAGATAGGCCTACTCTGGATTGATACATGCTGTACTTACAGATAGGCCTACTCTGGATTGATACACGTTGTACTTACAGGTTGGCCTACTCTGTATTGATACATGTTGTACTTACAGATAGGCCTACTCTGGATTGATACATGTTGTACTTACAGATAGGCCTACTCTGTATTGATACATGTTGTACTTACAGATAGGTCTACTCTGGATTGATACATGTTGTACTTACAGGTAGGTCTACTCTGGATTGATACATGTTGTACTTACAGGTAGGCCTACTTTGGATTGATACATGTTGTACTTACAGGTAGGCCTACTCTGGATTGATACATGTTGTACTTACAGGTAGGCCTACTTTGGATTGATACATGTTGTACTTACAGGTAGGTCTACTCTGGATTGATACATGTTGTACTTACAGGTAGGCCTACTTTGGATTAATACATGTTGTACTTACAGGTAGGCCTACTTTGGATTGATACATGTTGTACTTACAGGTAGGCCTACTCTGGATTGATACATATTGTACTTACAGGTAGGCCTACTTTGGATTGATACATGTTGTACTTACAGGTAGGTCTACTCTGGATTGATACATGTTGTACTTACAGGTAGGCCTACTTTGGATTAATACATGTTGTACTTACAGGTAGGCCTACTTTGGATTGATACATGTTGTACTTACAGGTAGGCCTACTCTGGATTGATACATGTTGCACTTACAGGTAGGTCTACTCTGGATTGATACATGTTGTACTTACAGGTAGGCCTACTCTGGATTGATACATGTTGTACTTACAGATAGGCCTACTCTGGATTGATACATGTTGTACTTACAGATAGGCCTACTCTGGATTAATACATGTTGTACTTACAGATAGGCCTACTCTGGAGTGATACATGTTGTACTTACAGATAGGCATACAGATAGGTGTTGAGTGGAGATTACCTAATATATTATAGCTGTGCTGTGCTGCGCTTTGTTAATGATAAAAATCGTTTACACTTACATTGCGTTCAAGTGATTCAGTATTTGGTTCTGGTTCCGAGATCTTGGATTTACAATCGACCAACAGAATTATTGAGAGAAGAAAAAAATATATTTTTAACATTGTACAGTTTTTGTAAAATAATTTCTTGTAAAATAAAAAGATAATATGGGGCGATCCTTACCAATTATGGGTTTTGGGGGGGCGATCAAAAGCTGATCCTGAGCTTAGAGGTATAATTCACGGACCTATCTGACAGTGTCGTTGTCATTTGGAAATGTTTGACCGTTGAAATGAAAAGTCGTTCAATATATGGAACTAAACTTGGTACACATTTAGTTTGTTAACAGTTTATACATTTTACACACAGGTAGGCGTCTATAGTTACTCTGTCGACTGCTAGGTGGCCAATGGCTAGGTCCACTACTTATACAGTACCTCTAGGCAAAGGCTCACCTAGACTTACGAGTATGCGATGCCTCCCCACTTACAAGGTTATTGTGCTCAGTGAAAAAGCGAAATGCACTTTTATATAGATTTCACAAACCACATACATTGAATGAAGTATAAGTTCGGAGGACAGACTTACAGATGTCAGTTAATGGCTTCATTATTTACCAGCTGATACCAATGTTGACAGTAGTGGAATGGTTATTGATACTACAGAGATTATTATGTACAAATAATTGACCAATAACTGAAGGGAAGAATGAATCTCTTAATGGACATTCTTCTGATATATACAGCTTGTAACCACATACAATGCATTAAATGTAACTAAATTTTCGGGGGACAGATTTACAGATGTCAGTGAATGCATAATTATTATACCGGCTGTTACCTAAGAATATCAATGTGACATTTGTACACTGGAATGGATGCAACTGAGATTATTGATACACTTCAGGTGACAAACATGCGTCCAATAAGAAATGCATTCGATATATTCTTAAGGGGCATTTGTCCAATATACTAGATACAAATTAAGGCCGGATTACAGTACCCCCCCCCCCCCCCCCCCCTACTACTAGGATCGGCATGCTGCATTGCAGCTGCATTTTTAAGAATGCTGTACCGGCTTATCGACAAAATTGCACCGTTACAACTCCCTATCACCCATGACATTTGCTAGATCATCCGCATCTTCAAGGCCAGTGTCCTTTAAGATGCGTCTCAAGAAAGTCATGGGCTGTCCACCATGCTTATTCACTCCATGAGGCTTCTAAAGTACAAGATTATGCACTGATTGGCGAAAGCAATGTCCTGCAAAGCGGAGGCGATTTTGTTCTATTGTCAAGCTTGGGGGAACCAATGAGACATCTCCAATGTTATATAGTGTCTGGTTGGAGAGGTGTGCATTGTACTTGACACAATGAACCCGGCGTAGCATTCTTGTGAATGTGCCATCCAGAGATTTGGTGTCCTCAGCAGTTAGAGCCCAGCATGGACTCCCATAGAGGAGTACTGGAACTAATGCTGCTCTAAATAATCGGACCTTAAGTTTCCGATTAATTCTCGGTGACTTCCAAATCCTGGAAAGCCTATTCAAGGCTGCCCATGCCTTTCCCTTACGTATTCGAAGGTCCTCACCTGATTTCCGGATCCATGATCCCAGGTAACAGAAGTCGTCCACATGCTCAAGCATATCATCTTTTGAGCTTATGCTCATCCGATCAGAGACTTGCTGAGGACTTTCAAAGTTAACTGTCAAAATTTTGGTCTTTCTGGAGTTAATAAATAGACCAACACTAGAAACAGCATGTTCTAATGAGCTGAGGAGCCGTTGGGCTCCCTCTAGTGATTCTGAGAGTACTCCCAAGTCATCAGCAAAGTCTAGACCAGTTAGGTACTTGGCAGGATTTCCTCGACTTCTGGAGCCAGTAGGTGGAGTTATCATCACCCCATCATCAATATGATTATCTAAGGACATGCGTAGAACATAGTCAACCACAATTATGAACAAGAATGGTGCAAGCTTGAAGAAGAGCTTTGAGAACCTGAGAAGAACTTTGAGAAGAACTTTGAGAAGTGGTTTAATGCTCTTTGCAGCAGCCTTCACTTCTGCAAAGGAGATATCGCCAATGGGAATATCTGGGAGTACAGACTCAGACACGTTTACTTCTGTAAAGTCATCAGGAAATACCCTGTCATTATTGAGGAGCTTTTCAAAGTGGGCATTCCAACCATTGAGTCGATCGGCTGGTGATTCAGCCTTAACCTTGGTGGTTGGTTGGTTTTTCCGCCCAGTAAGCAAGTTGATCGATTTCCATGCCTGGGATGATTGCCTGCTGTCGTCAGCATCATTGATGGCATCAACCTGTTGGTTTATTAGCTCCTGTAGATTAACAGAGTACTGCCTGTTCAGGGACCTAGATGCAGCCTTTTAACTGCATTCTTGGCCGCTGCAGTCTTGTTGAGTCGGGACTCTTTCTGCGCCGTATATAGGTAATTTCGGCACTTCTGGATTTTGTTGTCAGTCCAGGGGGCCCTTTTCCTGTTTCGAGGGTATACAGGAACTGTTTCTGCAGCTGCTAACTTAACTGCTTCTGTGGAGGCAGTATAGCCCTCACAGTGATCTGCCGCCTCAGAGGCAAGAACCTCATACCTGTTGCTCAGCTGTAGTGTGAAGCTGGATCTCACACTTGGCTGTTGCAACAGAGACGACCAGTCATGCCGCGGCAAGGCAGATTTCGTTGTTCTGCTAGCACGCAGACTAAGTCTTACCTTGGCCACAATAAGGCGGTGATCACTGGAGAAGGGTCGAAGTGTAAATGCATTACAGTCTTGTATAGAGCTCCTGTACTTCCTACGAAACAGAATATGGTCTATCTGGGCCTTGTGACCACTGGGTCCACTATGAATCCATAGCTTTCCAGTTCGCTTCTTGAACTGGCTTCCAGCCGAAAACAATCCATTTCCAGAGATAAAATCCTGAAGATGGTCGGAATTTCGGTTGGCACTATTGCTATAGACCCAGGGCGATGTAGGTGATTGATGCAGATTTGCATTAAAGTCTATCCCAGGAATGTTAAGAATGCATGCTGATCCACTCCATCAGTAGCTGCTTGTAGATTGTGGTAGAAATTTTCCACCTCCTCTAGAGACCCCAAACACCCCCATAAATATAATTTTAGCTTGGTGGTGTGCTTCCTTCAATTCTCTACAGTCTTCAATCCTCTACAGGGGCAACACTAGTTGGAGAGTAGCACACAATCAGAACCACCTTAGGAAACTTCTTAGCCAGTATTCCAGAACATGAGAAGTGGCAACGGATGAAACAGTTAGAGATTTGGTCTATTTTGTCCAATGCTGCATGTGCAGTTGGATTCATCAATAGACCAATACCACCATTGCCACTATCATCTGCTGACGCGAGGGCGAGTCGCCAACCGCCCCCCATGTCCTTAATCAGAACCTCATCTGTCTGTCCAGTCTGCATTCGGTGCTCTTGAACACCTACTGCGCTAAGGGAAAGCTTATCTGCCAAGGCAGTCAGCTCACCTTGTCGCATTGGGGACCCGAGTGTTAGGGTGTTTACTGAGGCTAGTCTAGTGACTTGCCGCAGATTCACCAATGGCTTTGTTGGTCGGGGTGGAACATGAGAGTATCCCCCAACTCTAGAATCCCTCTCCCCCTCACAATCTGGCCTCCCTGGTGACCCGAGGTTTGGGCCAGAAAGGTCATCAGGAAAGGGACTCAAAGAATTGTTGCCTGCTCTCTCTCCAGTAGGGGGTGAGACAGGCAGCCGGTCAGGAGATAACTGACGCCTGTGAGGCCGATTGTGTCCGGTAATTCCTCTGGCCTCTAGTGGCCGGACCTCCGCATTACTGTAATATGCTAGATACAAATTAAGGCCGGAGTACAGTACCCCCCCCCCCCCCCTGAACAATTCTTTAAATGTCTACAATTTCTACTGAAATTAAAATTCTTTAAATGTCTACAATTTCTACTGAAATTAAAATATATTAATTTTATACAGTATGGGCTGTTAAAATGTGGCTAAACATTTGTTTTTTCGAAAAATCTGCCTTGCCGCGGCATGACTGGTCCTCTCTGTTGCAACAGCCAAGTGTGAGATCCAGCTTCACACTACAGCTGAGCAACATGTATGAGGCTCTTGCCTCTGAGGCGGCAGATCACTGTGAGGGCTATACTGCCTTCACAGAGGCAGTTAAGTTAGCAGCTGCAGAAACAGTTCCTGTATACCCTCGAAACAGGAAACGGGCCCCCTGGACTGACAACAAAATTCAGAAGTGCCGAAATGACCTCTACAAGGCGCAGAAAGAATCCCGACTCAAACAGACTACAGCGGCCAAGAATGCAGTTAAGGCTGCATCTAGGTCCCTGAACAGGCAGTACTCTGTTAATTTACAGGAGCTAATAAACCAACAGGTTGATGCCATCAATGATGCTGACGACAGCAGGCAATCATCCCAGGCATGGAGATCGATCAACTTGCTCGCTGGTCGAAAAGCCAACCAACCACCAAGGTTAAGGCTGAATCACCAGCCGATCGACTCAATGGTTGGAAGGCCCACTTTGAAAAGCTCCCCAATTATGACTGGGTATTGCCTGATAACTTTATAGAAGTAAAAGTGTTTGAGTCTGTACTCCCAGATATTCCCATTGGTGATATCTCCTTTGCAGAAGTGACGGCTGCTGCAAAGAGCATTAAGACCAATCGTGCCAGTGGAGTAGATGGTGTTCCCCCTGAGGTCTATAAAATACCTGAGTGTTTAAAGCTCATCTATCCCATCATAGAAGACATGTACCAAACAACAAGAGTCCCACAAGAAATGAAAACAAATAAGTTGGTGCCAGTTCCCAAGAAGGGCAACCTAACACTCTATGGTTTTTTTTTCGGGGAATCTCATTGATCTCGATTGCTGCAGAGCTATACAATAGAATTCTATTAAATCGCATCAGGGATCCCATTGAGAGACTGCTCCGTGAAAATCAGAATGGGTTCCGTAAAGGTCGTGGGAACATGGAGCCCATTTTGGCACTTAGAAGGATAATTGAAGAGTTATCAAAAAAGAAAGACAGGCATCTGGCTGTTATCTTTGTTGACTTCTTCAAGGCCTTTGATTCAGTCTCTCGCTCACGTATGTTCAGCATACTTTCATTATATGGGATTCCTGATGAAATTATTGCAGCAATCAGATCAGTATACGATGGTTCGACAACATTTGTGTCTACTGTTGACGGTGACACAGAACCATTTGAAGCGTTATGGGGCGTCCTCCAGGGAGACACACTTGCACCATTCTTGTTCATAATTGTTGTTGACTATGTTCTACGCATGTCCTTAGATCATCATAATGATGATGGGGTGATGATAACTCCATCTACTGGCTCCAGAAGTCGAAGAAATCCTGCCAAGTACCTAACTGATCTAGACTTTGCTGATGACTTAGGAGTACTCTCAGAATCACTAGATGGAGCCCAACGGCTCCTCAGCTCATTAGAACATGCTGCTTCTAGTGTTGGTATTTTTATTAACTCCAGAAAGACCAAAATTTTAACAGTTAACTTTGAAAGTCCTCGGCAAGTCTCTGATCGGATAAGCATAAGCTCAAAAGATGGTATGCTTGAGCATGTGGATGACTTCTGTTACCTGGGATCATGGATCCGGAAGTCAGGTGAGGACCTTCGAATACGTAAGGGAAAGGCATGGGCAGCCTTGAATAGGCTTTCCAGGATTTGGAAGTCACCGAGAATTAATCGGAAACTTAAGGTCCGGTTATTTAGAGCAGCAGTAGTTCCAGTACTCCTCTATGGGAGTCCATGCTGGGCTCTAACTGCTGAGGACACCAAATCTCTGGATGGCACATTCACAAGAATGCTACGCCGGGTTCATTGTGTCAAGTTCAATGCACACATCTCCAAACAGACACTATATAACATTGGAGGTGTCTCATTGGCTCCCCCAAGCTTGACACTAGAACAAAATCGCCTCCGCTTTGCAGGACATTGCTTTCGCCGTGAGGACCAGCCAGTGCATAATCTTGTACTTTGGCAGCCTCATGGAGTGAATGAGCATGGTGGACAGCCCATGACTTTCTTGAGACGCATCTTAAAAGACACTGGCCTTGAAGATGCGGATGATCTAGCAAATGTCATGGGTGATAGGGAGTTGTGGCGGTGCAATTTTGTCGATAAGCCGGCACAGCATTCTTAAAAATGCAGCTGCAATGCAGCATGCCGATCCTAGTAGTAGTAGGCAACTACTGTAGAACAAATGGTAGGAAAGGCGTCGCACCGAATGAGAGAAGAAAGTCTCAGAAATCCCCGCAGCTACTCCGTCATCTTGAGATCGCAAAGACTTTAAATGATGTTTTTATTTGTGCTACTAATATTGGCGTGATGGATTGCATTCTATATATATATTAAGAATCATGTGCCGGCTTGTCGACAAAATTGCGCCGCCACAACTCTCTATCTCCCATGACATTTTCTAGATCATCCGCATCTTCAAGGCCAGTGTCCTTTAAGATGCGTCTCAAGAAAGTCATGGGCTGTCCACCATGCTTATTCACTCCATGAGGCTGCCAAAGTACAAGATTATGCACTGGCTGATCCTCGCGGCGAAAGCAATGTCCTGCAAATCCGAGGCGGCTCTGTTCAAGTGTAGCACTAGAGGAGATTAATGATACACGCCCAATGTTATGTAGTATCTGGTTGGAGATGTGTGCATTGTACTTGACATAATGACACCACAATGACTCTGAATCTTGACTGGGGGAGAAGAAATTTCAGAGGTTGTATGCTTATACATGTTACCCTACATTGTCAATTTAGCAAAACATCAACTTTTATTAAATTACTAATTGTCCGTTTCGCACGCGTTTACTTTGGATTTCCTATAGACGTATCTTTAATATCTTTATGATGTTTGAATTAATTCTATCCATCAGTTTAAGTCCTTAACATTTATAGCTGGAAGAAATTTGGAAATAATTTTTCCAGAAAAATATGGATAAAGAGTTACACTTTTAATAAATAATTCTGGAATAATTTAAATTGATTATTCTAGAAAAACGCAATAAACGAACTGAATCCTTCCAATGTTGTTGTTCAAACAACTTCACAAGCGGGATGTCAGGAATCTCAAGCATTCAAACAATCTCAAAGCTGTAACCAATAAGATTATTCTTCACTTGATTATGTTAATTAGGCCCTACTGTACTATAGTATTTACATAATTATGTATACATTAAATTAATGCATTAACAATTTAATTTGAGACTCATTAGTCGTTCTCAAATAAAAATTCAACTTTCAAAATGCAATTAGAACACGTTCGTGGGGCCTTCGTGCAGCACGAGACTGCATCCCACGTACCAAGTTTGGTTTAATTTCATAAATTATTGACCGACTAATTTGTCTTTATCAAGTCTAAAACTACCGATTCCGACTTACAGACTGTCGCAACCAAACTTCAGATTCTTTCTAAACTTTTGACGGAATGAATACGTACCAAGTTCGTTTTAATTTCAGCAATGATTGAGGACAACTTATTTCTGTTTTAATCAAAAGTCTGTAATTACCGGTGCCGGCAGACAAACTGACTGATTTTTTTTTACCAAACTTCAGAATCTTTCTAATCCTTTGACAGACTACATGTTTACCAAGTTTAGTTTAATTCCATCAATGATTGACCGACTTATCTCTATCAAAAGTTTTCAACTACTGTACTGGTACCGACTGACTGATTTTTGACCAAACTTCAGATTCTTTCTAAACTCTTGACGGACTACATACGTACAAAGTTTGGTTTAAATTCATCAAGTAATAACCGGGTTATTAGCGATAAAAAATTTACTACGACGACAGAAAATAATATTTATCATCTATTTAACATTTTTTGTTCTCCCGACTTTTGCAAACAGGGAAACAAATTTAATTGGCTGTAGAGTGGTTTCTATATCACCGGACATACATTCAAGTTTGTTTCCATAATGTAGCTTATCAGATAGGAGACAGGAGTAACTCATATAATTTAGAAATTCAATAACCAGCCAATTAGGTTTGTTACTCCGAGTTTTTTAAAGTTGTTCAAAAGAGTTTGCAAAAGTCGGGAGAACAAAAAGAAAGATTACAAAAAACTAACCTTTTTTTTCTCCCGAGTTTTGTAAAGTCGTTCGAACGAGTTCGCAAAAGTCGGGGAAACAAACTTGATTGGGTGTTTGTTGTTATAGAAACCACTCGAGCCAATTAGATTTGTTTCCCCGAGTTTTGTAAAGTCGTTCGAACGAGTTTGCAAAAGTCGGATGAGCAAAATAAAAATTACAAAACTAACAAAACTGGACGCTCAGGGCCACCATAGGACACTGAGTATGCGAAATTGTAGCAAATTATTAAGACGTGATGTTACTGCTTCCAGAGTTCATCTCGATAATAAACAGACTCAGAGAGACTTTCCAGATGATTAACAACATTTCCTTGCAGTCAAAAGTAAAGTAAGTAAAGTAAATTTTCTTCGGCCGCTAGGCCAGGGATTACGCACAAAGTCTGACGACTTATTTCCAGTGCGGTCCCCCCAGAACTTTACTCCCCAGAGGAAACTCCAGTACTCATTTAGCTACCACTTAAGGATGCAAGACAGAGATGCGCCCTGGCTGGTCCCTTTAAAGCATTCGTGCCGAAACGAAAACTGCCCTGGCCCATGTGAGGGCCGAACCCACGACCTACAGGAGATGTGAATTCAATGCAAACAATTCACCGTCCATTCACCATTCAATGCACCAAGGTGGAACCTATGGTATGGCAGTCTGAATGAAGTGGTCTCGAATATCGAACAAACATAAAATTGGTAATCTCCACTCCGCTCAATACGTCTTTAAATTCCTTGATTTTATGGCTTTCTCGATTACCGGGAGTAAACGCTACTCCGACAGCCGACATCCATTATAAACGGAAATTATTGTTAATTATAAATTGTAGGCAAGGAACAGGTTACTGTGTCGGAACGATAGGCCTACTAACGAAAACGATAAACGAGTGTCATGAGAACACAGATATTATTACAGAGTGTGTCAACGGAATCAGAATTTTTGGGTTTTCTTTCTGAAATTGAGATTGGAACTCTCAGGATCGGGATTGTAACTTTGAATTAAATTAAGTTTTAGTATACAGTAGGCCTACTAGGCTACAGTATGTGTGGTGTATAAGGCCTGTATGAAACTGGTTTTGGGAAACTTTACACAGTTATAATAATCACCTTATTAATATTATATTATATTTTATACTGTAATTAATATATTATAAATATAATCACCATAATATTATTATATTAAGGTTAAGCAGCAGCTTGGTCTAGTGGTGACATTCCTAGGCTTCCAATTAGGGAGCCCTGGTTCGATCCCTAGATGGGGCAGTACTGTTTGGGCACAGTGCTTTAAATGTTGAGGCCTTCAGTGGTCAATAAATGGGAACCAAGGCAACTTGGGAAACAGAGTAGAAGGGTTTACTATGTGGAATATCACCCATGGTGGTGATCAGGCATTCCCTTACGCTACTCCAATTGCAATTATTATTAGTGGGACCTTATCCAAACGCGATTTCGCGCATAAGGTAAATCGCCGTTTTAACGATCAAACATGATGCAGCTATAATTTTTGAGATCTGAAAGGGTAATTGCAGTAGGTATTAATTATAATATTATTTCTTAACAGTAGCAGTTTAATGCCACAGAAATAAATTTTTTTATTAGTCCTCTAATACTTAAACTTTGAATCTATAAATAGGTAATAACATACACTATTAACTTTTAACAGTCTATTTTGAATACAGTATATTAATATTCATATTCATAATATAATGAAATATTATATTAATATTTATTTAGAACTGTCAAGCACCAGGCAGCCAGGAACCAACTTTCAGTTTCCGACTTACCCGTTGACATATTATTTTACTGAATGGGTGTAATATAATGATTCTTAACATCTTAAGAGTAGTTTAATTTACAGTTAAACTGTTTTAATAGTAATTTTTAATACTCCGATAATTGAGCTTTGAATATGTAAATAGGGGGTAATCTCTTTTTTAAATATTTTAAGATTTTAATTAAATTCGCTTTAACTTATAGTGGGGTCGCTTAAGGCTGAAATATAGCAAACGACCCCACTATTAAATAAATAAATTTTAGTAAAGCGACGACAGTGTATGTATGTATCTATATTTTATGTCAACTTACATGTCAACTATATTTTTTAGAATGATTTTCAAACGATTTTATAAAATTTTAGAAAATTTAACCAAAAAGACCTTTTACATTTATTAGATTTTTAATAGTATCGTAATCGTGAATATTCTTATTAGTTTGTTTATTTTCGTTTTTAACATTATGTTGGACTTAACTGATACATTCGGGGACCTTCATGGAAACGAGTTGAATAACTCATGAGGTTATCCCCGCGCAGCTCGATGTAACCACTAAATAAATAAGTGCTGTTAATATTTATGGATGATATTTAATTAATTGGTGTTTATGTCATAATTAACCATAACCATATATTTGACTATTGCGCAATAAACAATCTCAATCTCTCAATCCGAAATATTTTAAAATGTGTATTATACATTTTATAAGTATTTAGATCGTAAGGAACTACTACCTTTCAGTTTGTAACCGTACAGTATTGATTTAATTTACTTTCATTATTGGCCTACCGGTACGTTTAATATCTGTGTAGAACAATCATGAAAATGTAACTTTTGATAACTTGGAAAAGAAAATCAATCAATAGGCCTAAAGTACAAAAAATAATTATCATTCAGTGATTCTACTCTGACAGTCTGACCGAATGCAGCATTGTGCCTCTTTTATGCTTATCAGCTAGCAACAACCTGACAACAACAAACTGTAGTACTGTCTGACTGTATCAGTGTATCAAGGCCGTGTACTCTGGTACTGTGTAGTACCGGTAGTAGTAGTAGGGCAGTAGGCCAAGGCCAGTACCCTGGTACTAAGTATCGCAGTAGGTGTATTTGGTATTGCAGTATTGGAACGGCTGAACGGTCCGGTACTTTCGTTCGACTTTATTGCAGATACCGGTACAGCAGTACAGCGGAAGGCCTACTAGCACACTAGTTAGCCAGTTGCAATACCTGAATACAGCCTGACAGCTCAGCAGCCAGCGCCAGGCAGCTATATACTGATATACTGCTATCAGGCTATAGGCCTACAGGCCTATCTGACTGCTGGACTGAATATACCTGTATACCCAGATACCACTACCAGTATACAGACTGCTGGACTGTACTGTCTGACGGTGGACGGCACCGGCAGTCGGTCAGTCGGTGAGAAGTCCAAAATTGGACTTGAGTCCAAAATTGGACTTGAGTCCAAAATTGGACTTGAGTCCAAAATTGTACTTGAGTCCAAAATTGGACTTCGACTCCAGTTCTGCAGTTCAGGTCCAAAATTGGACTTCTGGGAGTCCAATATCTGAATATTGGACTTTAAATCAGCCAATTGTTCCAGGCAGCCAGGGCCTTGGGTAATTCAGTACCGGTAATTGGATCGGGCGGGATTTTTTTTTTAATCGAAAGTAGGCCTATATCAAAAAATAAGAGTTTTGAACAGGCAGACAGGGGGACCTGAAGCTGAAATTCACCAGGCAGCCAGGGGAACGTTTTTTATAAGGCTTTGAATTTTTACAAAAGTCCAATACCTATTCAGCTATTGGACTTTAAGTCCAAGTTTGGACGTGACATTGAGAATCAAACTTAAAGGTATATGAAGCATGACAGACTGACTGACTGACAGATGAGACGAAGACGATGAGAGACTGCAGACTGAGAGACAGATATTAAGTTATGGAAAGTTACGCAGCTCGACAGCTCTGTATGTCTGTATGTATCTTCGATGTAGGCCTACTGTCTTTAGAATAGAATGGTACATTCCAGATTCTAGCATTATACTGTTATAGCCAATCAGCCTATAGGTACATTGTATGGGACCTGACCGGTCTCCCGTTACTGCATTACCCAGTTCTGCAGTTACCTGCATTATAGCTGTCTGGCTGTATAGTGCTGTAGGCAGGTAGGCCTACCAGCCTACTGGCACTGTGGCACTGGTAATAGTTTTTCCGATGTTTGTCTTGTTTTATCTGGTATCTATCGTGTACTGGCAGACTGGCGTACGTCACGTCACCGTTTGCCGTTTACGAACCAGTAGGCTCTTTGGTTCTTGCTCTTGGTCCAAATCTGTCCAAATTTTATTATCCTTCTGCTGTTCTGTCCTTTTTACAGTTTTATTCTGTTATTAGGTCCTCCTAATCACTAATGACCTAGCTACCGGATGTAATTAATAATAGGATTAATGCTTAACAGCTTAAGACTGCCTGTTCAATAGAAGTGGATTAGGTTAGGTTGGTTAGTCTGTTAGTGAATGTCAGGGACAAGTGGCTGAACTGGTTAGTGCTACTGATGAGCAGATGAGGCCTGGTAGACATCTTCAGAATCAGAACAAGCATAGACTGATAGAGCGAATAGTTTTTGAGATATTGCAGAAAATTCAAGCACAAGTCAACATTAGCGCCTTGATGCGATATTGACAAATGCACTAAAAATGATACTTCTAATTATCTCAAATCATCCAAAATTTACACATAACTGCAACTGCAATGATAAATTTAGGTGATGTTGACACACTAAAAATATGAGTTGAGTCATTCTCATTAGTTCTCGAGTTATTGTACAAAATGTCTGGAATATGTCAACTCAATATAAGGTCATTGGTGGACCTAACCTTGACATTTTGTTCCAGTACGATAACTCGAGAATTAATCACTCAACTAATATTTTTAGAGTGTCAACATTACCTAAATTGATCATTGCAGTTACGGTATGTGTAAATTCTGGATGCCTTGAGATAATTAGAAGTATCATTTTTAGTGTATTTGCCAATATCGCATCATGGCGCGAATGTAGACTTGTGCCGGACTTCACATTTTCTGCAATATCCCTGAATATCTCAAAAACTATTCGATCTATGCTTGTTTTGAAAGTGTCAAAATCGGTCATTGTCAGATTGTGGTTCTAATGAGCATAGGTTAGCATAACACGTAGAATAGGGCAGTAGGGATAAGGAACACTTATGTAGGGTAAGACGGGGTAAAACTGTAATAATGGGACATGTCAGGGTAAAATGTGACATTTTCGGCCAATTTTTTTTAAAAACACTTTTAGGTCTGTTTTAATACCGGTATATTTTTAATTGATTTTGTGTAACTCTACATATTGGTCATTTAAAAAAAAGTGTCCCACGGATGTCCCACTTTTCCCCACCCGGGGTAAAGTGGGACACTGCGATTTTATTAAAAATAAACCACCTGAACCAAAGGCTCAGGGGTTTATTTTGGTACAATCTGCTAGCCCAGAGTTCAAATGTACAGAATATGCTTTGATTATATCCATCCAGGAAAATCCCTCTTGCTTATAGAACCAAACATACCAAACTTGTCCCATTTTACCCCGTCTTACCCTATATCTGTATATGGGACACTTTTTTGGGGAGTGTAACAAAATAAAGACATGAAGAAACTGTAGACCTATCATCTGGGGGAAAAATCACATTCAGACATTCAACTGAATGGGGTCAAAAACGACCCAAGGTGGTAGAAATGGAACTTTTGGCACGTGTACATAGGAAGGTTAATAATAATAATTATTATTAGTCCTTCACAAGCTGCGATTATATTTCCGGACATATTTTGGCTGTAACTCCAGTCAGCCATTAGTCCAGTAGTCCGCAGAATCCTGACACTTTTTTCTTTTGTAGTACATTAATTTTCGTAAATTTTCTGATCGTCGTGCCGTGCGCTGCCCCTATTACCGCTATTATATTATAGGCAGGTAGGAGCCTGTCATCAGCCTAGGCAGCTAGGTCAGTAGGTCTATCTGATAATCAGTTAATTTTATATTTATATGAGTGAGATGCGATTCGCGATGAGGATGCGACAGAAGAGTACCGGAACTGCGTCATCTAAAAGAAGTTTATAAACGATTTAGAACGACGTGCCGGCTGACCGGTATATATTGCTGTATTGAATTTAAACATAGTAATGGTGCTAGGCCTATGGCATTTTCAATCTCACTACCGTTTCCGTGACAGCTGGCAGATGTTTTACTTTTCCTTTGCGGAGGTTATGGTTTGAACTGATGGAGACTGCTTCAGGTACTCTATTCTGGTGTTTTATTAAACAGGATATGTAACTTCCGATTGCGGAATAATACCAATGCATTTATAGTTAAGTCAGTAAGTAGGTAAGTGAAATATGTTACACAGTATATAAACGTACGTACAGACTTAGATCTCGAGCGAAGAAAAATCAAGAAGTTTTTCTAAGATTCTTAACATGAGAGGAAAAACACAAGCAATCATTTTCTGAGTATCCAATAATATTACCTGTTTTATATGCCTTAAGTTGTTATGGGGCTGTTCTGTTTGATTCGTTGTTATGTGAGCGCTTGCTAATATTCGCCAGTATTACATGCACTAAATCAACAAGTATTCAATGTGTACAGTACAGATATACAGTAGGAGTCAATACGTTTCACAGGAGGCATGATGAGGGGGAGGGGGGGGGGGGGGGGGGGGGGGTGTAGGTAGTAATCGCAAAACCGATCTTGGCGAATTAAAAGCTCGTCCCGCCCGTCGAATTAACAATGATAATTATTAATTTAGGGAAAGGTGCAGGTTGCTGTGGCAGGATAATGAATAGAATATTAATGATTTTTATTACGTACTTATATTTATTATTTATTTTGGAATAAAGATGTAAGGTAAAAAGAACATAAAATGGCCTATATGTATAATCAATATAATTTGGTGGTACCGATAATAATTGTTTATAGTATTATTTATTGTAACAACAACTTATATTGTTTTGGATAGAAAAGAGAAACCATGTAACCTGGCCAACACAGTTTATTGTTTTGGTTTTGAGGTAGGTAACAACAACAACAACGTTTATTGTTTGGTTAGAAAAGCCCGCCACTGTAACCTGTTACATTCCCTCAATTTGTAGT
>JAUCBJ010001874.1:0-20204 GCA_032718475.1 Nemertoderma westbladi | reverse complement strand
GGACGAAATATAAGCTTTAATCTATGGGGTAGGGACAAATCTAAGCAGAAATCTATGGTGTAATCTTAGACAAAACATAATCTGAAATCTAAAAAGTAATTTTGAATGAAATCTAACCTCTCGTCTAACTTGAAATCTCGGCTTAGATTTATTCTGAAATCTAAGACGAAAACCAAAGAGTAATCTTGGAATATAAGCCGGAATGAAGCCGACTGTTTAGAACCAACAGCGTAATGTATAGTAGTATATAGATATTCACATACACTACACATGATAACTTCACATAATAGTAGAGTAGTAATTAGTACAAGATACCACATACATCATCAACTTTATATCAGTAACGATATTTACAGAAATTATATTTTACAGTACAGTAAGAAGTGTGCATTGTACTAGATAAACATTCATTGCCAGCTATTCAAAGAATATTAATAGTAATAATAGCTAAGAGGTACGTACACTTTGAATAATAGTAAAGTGCCGTTCTGGTCACATACATATATCTCTCAGTACGTTTTGCCTACCACCTTGATACATAATTATTAAACTTGTAGCTAGAACGTTATTTTATGAATAACATATGTAACATTAACGCCATTTCTACATTAAGTCAGTCTTAATCTTGGTCGAAATATAAACTGAAATCTATGGGGTAATCTTAGACGAAATATAGCTGAAATCTAAAAAGTAATCTTGGACTAAATATTATCTTTCGTCCTACTTGAAATGTAAGACTGTAATATTGGCTTTGATTTAATTTAAATCTAAGCAGAAATTCAAACAGTCAGCTTAACTTCAGTAAAAATCCTCCAAATAATTATAATTTTGTTGTGCATACTGGACATTAGGTTACTCATTCCAGGAATATAACTAGTAATTATAGCTAAGTGGATCACTTGGGATTGACAAATATAGTGAATTACCATTCTGGAATTATATGATCTGAAATATAGATTTTAATCTTAGTCAAAAAAGCATTAATCTAGGGCGTACTATAAATCGTAATCTATATAGCAATCTAAGGTGATGTCCAAGAAGTCTTACCTAAAATGTAATCAAACCTGTCATCACTACAGTGACTTCAATTCTAACTCGCACAAGATGTAAGTAAAGTACAAGCGCTGAATTACAACCTAGTGTAGACTCTAATCCGTAATTCGATAAATATTTTAATATTTTTGAATGAATTCATTGGAAATCTATGGCTTTTCAATAAACGACCTCAGTTAGGGTGTATCATATAACCGTTTTCCCCTTATCCTTTAGTATAACAGGAATCGGCGCAGGGTGCACAGCAATGCCTACTATGTACATGTAACATAAGTAATGATATGTTATACAACTAGGGCGATATCTCGTTGACAAGACCCAGCATCACCCTGCAGAACGCAGAGACGCAGTCTGAAGCTTGTTGGACACTGTTTTCGCTGGAAGGATCAACCTGTCCGCAATCTCGTGCTGTGGCAACCTTCCTTCGAGAATAGGGATGAACTGGAAAACTATATAGCTGAATGTGAAATCTGGGGGCGCTATGTTGTTGCTTCCGACGGCACTGCACCTTAGTTCAAACTGATCATCATCATTACTATATATAATAAATTCACAAACCAAATTCATCTGTTTACACTGTTCCAAATTTCCGATCCAATAATCATTGCTTAAATAAAACACTCACAACAACCGCGTTCAATTTTGTAATTAAGTCACTCTTAATGAAATTCAGTTACTAATTAGTATATCTCAGAATAACACATAACTTGGTGAACTGTATAGTCTGTCAAAGGCTTGAAATAAAATTTGCATAGAATTAAATAATATTTTTATTAGAATATGAACATGAACATGAATTTATTATTATTGGTATGGCTGAATAAATGTACTGTAGTAATATTACTATTAAAATTTGAAGTTAACCACCATGATGTCAGTTTCCGTAAAATATAAGGCAGATTATTATAAAATTTAGCTCTTTGTATACATTGGCATTACTTAAAAAATAATAACAGTGAAAAATATACTGTACTTGTACATAAACTATGTATTCTCTGAAACTGACGGGAAACCTACCTACAGGCTGACAGAAGCTCCTCAAACATATTGTAATCCGTTATATGTTAAACCAAATTTTGGTGAAGACGTTTTGGCTACTTGATAACGTTTTGGCTACACGTAGCCAAAACGTTTAAAATCCCCCCCCCCCCCCCCCCACCCCCGGACACTTCCCCCCGGACAGCTCCCCCCGCTCAAGTAGGACACTTCCCCCCCGGACACTTCCCCCCCAGAAGACACCACCCCCCCCCCCCCGGACAGCGGACACTCCCCCCCCCCCGACTGTTCTTAATTTCGCACATTCGTATTTATCCTTTTGTAAGGTAAACGGACCGCTTGTATCCAGACAAGTTGTATCCAATTTCCTTTCTTAGCTCAGAAAGTGATCTTTTGCATCCCGATTTTACATTTTATATCCAAGTTTTATATATGGGATTTATCAATACATTGTATTGTTTGCTAATCTTTAAACAATTAATTATATGACATATAAATTCCATCCCCCGAATGATATACTGTTTTTATTAACTATAGAATTATAATAATTAATTGTTTGAATTATAGGTACAGTATTACTGTATTATGTAATAGTCTTCTTCAAATTGTAGCAGATGGGGATGAATATTATTGTTGCAATCAAAATTACACCTCTCCAGGGTAACTTTGCTAACTAACTCTCAGACTGACTTTGCAAACTGACTTTGCAGACTGAGTTTCAGACTGCATTTGCAGACTGACTTTGCAGACGGACTTTGCAGACTGCATCTGCAGACTGACTTTGTAGACTGACTTTGCAGACTGTATTTGCAGACTGACTTTGCTGACTGACTTTGCAGAGTGAATTTACAGACTGACTTTGCAGACTGAATTTGCAGACTGCACTTCGCATTTTCTATCATTAATCTAATGATTAGTTCGCAGTTCCGGATCGGAAACTCGCAGTTCCGGATCTCGGTCGGCACTCGTCTAGGGTGTAGGCTGCTGACTGAGCCCCACAGCTGTGCCCGGTGTGGCAAGGATGTTCTGTCATATGATGGATGATCGTCCTAATGTTATATTACCAATTTAAGGAAGGGAGCAGGTCAAAGTGGCACATTATTCTTACCAAAACAATAAACGAATGTCAATAGAAAGGTAACAATTTAATTTTTAGAAGAAATCAGCTGTTACTTGCCTCAACTTACCCCTGGACAGAGGTGAATTTGGATTGCATCAGAAGTCCCCCCTACCTGATGCTGTCTCAGTGGATAGCTAACTAGCCTATCTCCCTGTTAATATTGGAGGGTTCTAGAATATTAATTATAGTTTCATCATATTGCATAATTTTTTCAGCTAGTTGGTAGTCAAAACACTATGAAAATGTATATATCTATATTATCATTATAGCAACCGGGCCAACGGAATCGCCACCACATCACCCGGGCCACGTCGCACGGATTCCACCATCTGTTCTGCGCCACCAACACTCGCTTCCACACCATCCCTGCAGACTGTCTGTGCCGCCACTGCCTCAACCAATGTGGGGACCGCTACCACGCCCTTAACTGCGCCGCTTGTCCCAACCTCGTAGTTCTCGCCTCGACCATTAACTAAAGAAACTAATATTTATTTTATTTTATATCTATTTTATTGATAAAATAATATTATGATTTTACCGAATTTCATTTACCCCGTTGGGGAGTGTATATTATTATATTATTATTATTATAATTATAGCTTTTTTATAATAAATATATCACTCAAACACCTTCTTTAGTGTTAACTAGCCTATCTCCCTTTTGCATTAAATCTTATCATCATATTATAGTTATTATTATTAAATTGTATTGTTTATGAATATACGAGACTCAGGATCACACTACTTTGCCTTCCACCCGGTGAGTGCTAACTATAACCTGTCTGCAATTGATTCGGTTCAATTAGTGCGAGTGTATGTGTCCGCAATACTGCAATATTATTCCCCAACTTGCAACTATAATACGTTCAATATCGCAATGTGTCCAGTACAAGTAAATTGTGCGCTTTACCACGCACTAGATCCAATGTAGCGTCCTACTTGCAATATAAATAAGTCACACGTACACTTGTCCACAGACAACACAACATAACGGAACAGTTTACACGTACATAGTGCATTATTCCCTTGAAGCAGTTTCTAGTGCCGAAACTTACACTCCCAAAGTAATTGATTATACATTCATATCGCACTCAAGCGTGGGAACGGGTTATGTTGCAGTAGTACAATTACAGATATACTGTAGTTAACGTTCCATATATGATTGAAACTACTGAGTAATATATATAATCTTAAACCCAGTACCAGTGTGGACAGAGTGTTTGTAGAACTGCGTGATGGTTGGTTCCTCAGTTGCCCGTCTGAGCCGCGTTGTATACTATATCACACAATACAAATGTAATGACGAAAACATGTTGCAGAAGTGACCACCCCACCCCACCCCCCCCCCCCCCCCCCCGGGCAGTAGCAACCATTGATATTCGCTACTGTCCGAGTTCATATATGTTTCCTGCTTCCTCCTACCATAATTAATTATTTTAAATAATTGTTTTTAAATTAACATACTGTAGTAATTAACTATTATTTATAATGTGCTAGATGGAGGGTGTAAAATCTTGAATCAATAAACAATAATTGATAAAAACCTAAATATGTCAGTCAATCATTGATGAAATTAAATGTGGTCTGTCAAATAAAATAAAGATTATGAAGTTCAATGGCGGTGTATTGTAAATACAAACAAGTAATAGGATTACAGCTTCTAAGGTTAACTGAGTCACGCGCTGCGCGAAGGCCCCGCGTGTTTGTAAGACAATAGTTTGTAAAGTTGGAGTTCCCTCAGACTGTACACACCAGTATGACATGCTGCGTCTAGGTGGAGTGGGACTTCCTTCTCCGGGTGGCGGAGACTGAGGAAGAGGATATTGCGCCGATCCGCTGAGAACTATCCGGGACTATTCGGGACTTCTCCTGGAGCAGTCGACGAAAAGTTGGCTCTCCGTCCCGTCCGCCATGGAGGAATCGGGATTCAGATCCCTTGTTGCGGAAGTATCATTCGGTCCTCCCAATCTGGAACTACTGGGGTTGTTGAGGCGCTGACAACCGGCAGTCCCCTCAATGTAGCCAGTCATGCTGCATGTCTGGCCTCCAACTTGCCCGAGACTTGCCTCATCCAGGATGCCACATACAACGCGAGGATGGAGTCAGACATCCAATCCATCCCCACTGAAAAGTATTGTATCTAACAATATGATCATGGTGATCCAGCCCAATATTATTTTTCTTAATTTTTTTTTTCAATTCCAATCTTAATTTTCTTTACATCACTTGGGTTCTGTAAACTCCTCTAGACAGATTTATATCAACTCAGCTTTGCTATTATCCTCTTATTTCCTCTTTGCTACTGTAGTTTACTGAAACCAATATCCATATATTATTAGGCAACGGCTGGTATCCAAGGAACCTTTTTATTAGGAGAGTTTGTGTTGGTCTATCAGTCCGTTACTTTATTTCATAAAATAGACCAATTATTTATTCATATAAACTGATCCCTATAATAACATTGAGCTACTTTGCTTCCACTAAGCTTACAGTAGACAGTATAACATGTATTTGTAGGTCTGAACTCCTTGAGTTATATAGGGTATGTTTGTGTCATTAAAGTCATTCACAGAAGATTGTATTTTAGTTTGTGTAAAAAAATTATTTATCACAACTCTACAATGTCAAAGGTAACTCTCCTACTCTTAGCTCTGGCAGCTTATTTAGCTGTGGAGTGCAATGGAGACAACAACGAGGACTCCAACAAATTAGTTGAAAGAGACAATGTAAGTTTGTTCTTAAAGCAGATTTGTCATATGTTTAGCTTTACAACAATGTTTGTAAAACCACTCTCCTGGCCTCCCTCTATTTACCCCCTATTTGTTTCAGCCTACAACACAGCCCTCTCTATATAAAGAAGAATGTGTGAAGGAGATTGTTACTATATCTTGTCCCCTCGATTAATTAATGAAGTACTTTTGTCTCAGCATACAACCCAACCCTCTCTATATAAAGAAGAATGTGTGAAGGAGATTGTTACTATATTATCTTGTCCCCACAATTAATTAATGAAGTACTTTTGTCTCAGCATACAACCCAGCCCTCTCTATATAAAGAAGAATGTGTGAAGGAGATTGTTACTATATCTTGTCCCCTCGATTAATTAATGAAGTACGTATTTGTCTCAGCATACAACCCAACCCTCTATATATAAAGAAGAATGTGTGAAGGAGATTGTTACTATATCTTGTCCCCTCGATTAATTAATGAAGTACGTATTTGTCTCAGCATACAACCCAGCCCTCTATATATAAAGAAGAATGTGTGAAGGAGATTGTTACTATATCTTGTCCCCTCGATTAATTAATGAAGTACTTATTTGTCTCAGCATACAACCCAACCCTCTCTATATAAAGAAGAATGTGTGAAGGAGATTGTTACTATATCTTGTCCCCTCGATTAATTAATGAAGTACGTATTTGTCTCAGCATACGACCCAACCCTCTCTATATAAAGAAGAATGTGTGAAGGAGATTGTTACTATATCTTGTCCCCTCGATTAATTAATGAAGTACGTATTTGTCTCAGCATACGACCCAACCCTCTCTATATAAAGAAGAATGTGTGAAGGAGATTGTTACTATATCTTGTCCCCTCGATTAATTAATGAAGTACGTATTTGTCTCAGCATACGACCCAACCCTCTCTATATAAAGAAGAATGTGTGAAGGAGATTGTTACTATATCTTGTCCCCTCGATTAATTAATGAAGTACTTATTTGTCTCAGCATACAACCCAGCCCTCTCTATATAAAGAAGAATGTGTGAAGGAGATTGTTACTATATCTTGTCCCCACGATTCTCAGTAATGAAATCAGCGACCGGGAAAACCCCCACAGCAAAAATCTTATCATGGTTTTGTGCTTTCTTGTTACAAGATATATTGACAGACATTCATTCACATATTATTAAGATAATTAAAACTTACTTACTTACTGAAAAGTAAAGACGTGACACTGAAAATAGTGAAAGATACAGTACCGCTTTCAAATAACGTCGTATTGGTTCCTAATAGGATCCTATTAGGATCCAAGTCACTGATTCACTACTATAGGAGTTAGGATTTAATTGGAAATGAAATTTAGCCCAAATTCCAGGCTTGGAGGCACTTAGGATTTGACTTGGATTTCATTAGGAATTTACTTGGAAATCGGCGCTTACTTTGATGTCTGGAAGGTTGACTGACTCAGACTATGCTTGTGCTGGTCTACTTCTTCTATATCCTGTCAATCATTAAGATATATAGAATGGACTAGACTCAGCATAAAGTTTGCGTAGTGTTCAGTTCATTGAGGTATAGTTATCGATGGAAGATTACACTCCTACTGTACCTTGTATTGCCAGCCTCTGACCTAAATAATATTTAAAATATAAACTCTAATAGATGAAATCCACACACATCCGCACATAGTTAACGTCCGTGGGCTGCTGGTGGGCTCTGGAATAATTTAAAATCGTACTGAACTTACAAATAAATGTAGGATCACACACTGTATTTATTACTATTGAACATATTTTGAGTAATAAAGAGTAATAAACAAAATACACAAAGTTTGTGTAATTATTAATAGAATAAATATTAGTTTATTTTCATTTATTAGTTTAATTAATAATTAGGCAGGGGCTAAAACTGGGCGACTAAATAAATGTATGTAATATTTAATGCTATATTTGCTACACCCACAAAGCACATTACACTCTCCAAGCAGATTCCGCAACATGTCACAATCCGTATCGCTACCACTACGAAAAATAAATGACATAACATCCTACAGGAATTAACAGACCCTTATGAGTTTAGTGGCGGTTTGTAACAAACTTATCCTCTTGGCATATTGATATTAATATTAATTATAAATTATATTTATTATATCATGGAAATGGTAAAATCGCCAGATCTAAAAAGTTCGCACAATAATTTAAATAAAATTATTAAAAGTTTGACATCCAAATACAATCAGATTACGCTTTAGCAGCCCAACTACGTGTTGGCGGGCCTATTTTACACAAGCAGCGCGTTACCTTTACCGTATGGTAGTTAATTTGTCCAGATGTTGAGTTACAGCCAGTAGTGTGTACTTTGCATATTTAACATTAGCCTATGGGGAGTATCGTTGTTGTAAGATAAGTCAGAGGAAGGGAAATACAACTCAACCACTAGACAAAGCGGCTCTCTTTACCACTTTCAGCTATCTCGGGTGGTTGATTGACAGACACTTCTAAGCTTTGATATTTAGCCGCTCTAGGTAGACTTACATTAGGCAAATTCCAAGTGATTTCCTAAAGGCTATTTATTTCCTATTAGGTTCCTATTAGGATCCTATTAGGATCCAATAGGACGTTATTTGAAAGCGTTACTGTAAGAAGTGGTACTTGAAAAGTAAAAACTATTTCTTAGATTTCCACAAATAATAGAAAACTCGTGCAATGCAATATTTATCCAAAAATAGGCAGGCCTATGCAAATATTAGAATAAAAGAATGCATTCTAAATTCATAAAAATTAACATTTATTTTTCTAATATAGAACCCTTATGAATCGTATAACGCGGGAAACAATATGTCGCACAACAATTACTATTGGATATATTTACAAAATTTGGTGCTGGGCACCAAATTTTACACCCACCGCCAAAAAATGCGATTTTGAGATGTCTAGTGACCCCAAGATGTCACAATCAATTTATCTATTTCAAGTATTTTCAAAAATTGGTGCTATCACCAAATTTTCCACCCACCACCGAAAAATACAAGTTTGAGATTTCTAGTGTCATTTTTAAAAATTTCATTACTTTCAGAATCGCCATAAACCAGTATAACGCAATATGTTAGTTAAACAATATGAAACAATATGTTACAATCAATTCATCTATGGCAAGGATTTTCAAAAAGTGGTGCTAACACCAAATTTTCGACCTACCGCGGAAATATAGAAGTTTGAGATGTCTCATGCCCTTTTTATATATTCCATGGAATTCATAACCCTCATAAAACCATACAACACAAGAATCAAGAAAACAATCATCTTTACAATTTGCCAAATATTATGTATATTTCTATCCCCTTTATGCATGATGTTGCACTAGTGCAACAGTGGTGCAAAAAGTGCTAGTATATTTTTAAAAAAAAAATTTCCCAATTTTTAGGTTTTTTACACCTAAATGACTGTGAAAAACACGAAAATAATTTTTTTCTATGGAGCATCAATAATTCATGCAGTAAAGGGTTAAGTTGTCAATCACCAAGTTATTAATATGAAAACAATAAAATAGGACATGGGGTCTTATTCCCTCAGATACTACCTAGCATTTAGGGCCACTGTTAGTACTCAGGCACTAAGTTACCTGGCCTATAGATTTATTGCATCCAATGGGAGTATTGTAATCAATAATAATTTTATGAAAGTTATATTAAAGACTTTCATATTTAAATATAAATGTTTTATATTGTTACTTTTGGCAAATTGAAATAATTTACTTTCTTACCCAGATTTCAGCGTTACGTAACGATTATTCCCGAACCCCCCCACCCCCTCTGTAACAAAATAGTAACGTTTCAGGCAGACCCCTCCCCCCCTTCTGAGCGTTACGTAATATGTGAACAGCCCCTATGCTATATATATACTATATATCTACTATAACTGTATAATTCTATATCTAATATAATTATAGTATAATACTATAATTGAAACCGCTGAGTAATATATATAAACTCAAGTAATATATATAATCTTAAACCCAGTACCAGTGTGGACAGAGTGTTTGTAGAACTGCGTGATGGTTGGCTCCTCAGTTGCCCGTCTGAGCCGCTTTGTATATTATATCACACAATACAAATGTAATGACGTAAACATGTTGCAGAAGTGACCACCCTCCCCCCCCCGGGCAGTAACAACCATTGCTATTCGCTACTCTCCAAGTTCATATATGTTTCCTGTTTCCTCCTACCATAATTAATTATTTTAAATAATTGTTTTTAAATTAACATACTGTAGTAATTAACTATTATTTATAATGTGCTAGATGGAGGGTGTAAAATCTTGAATCAATAAACAGTAATTGATAAAAACCTAAATATGTCAGTCAATCATTGATGAAATTAAATGTGGTCTGTCAAATAAAATAAAGATTCTGAAGTTCAATGGCGGTGTATTGTAAATACAAACAAGTAATAGGATTACAGCTTCTAAGCTTAACTGAGTTACGTGCTGCGCGAAGGCCCCGCGTGTTTGTAAGACAATAGTTTGTAAAGTTGGAGTTCCCTCAGACTGTACACACCAGTATGACATGCTGCGTCTAGGTGGAGTTGGACTTCCTTCTCCGGGTGGCGGAGACTGAGGAAGAGGATATTGCGACAATCCGCTGAGAAGTATCCAGGACTATTCGGGACTTCTCCTGGAAAAATCGGCAAAAAGTTGGCTCTTCGTCCCGTCCGCCATGTAGGAATCGGGATTCAGAACCCTTGATGCGGAAGTGTCATTCGGTCCTCCCATTCTGGAACTACTGGGGTTGTTGAGGCGCTGACAACCGGTAGTCCCCTAAATGTAGCCAGTCATGCTGCATGTCTGGCCTCCAACTTGCCCGAGACTTGCCTCATCCAGGATGCCACATACGATGCGAGAATGTTGTCAGCCATCAAATCCATCAGTCCATCCCCACTGAAAAGTATTGTATCTAACAATATGATCATGGTGGTCCAGCCCAATATTATTTTTCTTAATTTTTTTTTTCAATTCCAATCTTAATTTTCCTTACATCAGTTGGGTTCTGTAAACTCCTCTAGACAGATTTATATCAATTCAGCTTTGCTATTATCCTCTTATTTTCTTTTTGCTACTGTCCTTTACTGAAACCAATATCCATATATTAGGCAACGGCTGGTATCCAAGGCACCTTTTTATTAGGAGAGTTTGTGTTGGTCTATCAGTCCGTTACTTTATTTCATAAAATAGACCAATTATTTATTCATATAAACTGATCCCTATAATAACATTGAGCTACTTTGCTTCCACTAAGCTTATAATGTTAAACAAACTACCCCGGCCTAACCAATAAAGACACAAAACTGCTCTATTTATTAGACAGGGCAATCAGGAGCGTATTATTGCTAATGTGAGGGGCTGCTAAATACAAAACCGCTACTTACCGTTAGATGGCGCTAACCTGCCGTCCGCTAATATGTTTTACTAATTTTCTACGGCTCCTGCTAATTTCTTGTTCCTTTCTCTACCAATTACTCGATAGAGAGCTAACTGTTCGAATATATGAGCCACGCGGGAATAACCAAAACAACAAACCCGAATCGGCTCCCTAAGCTGACTTAAAACGAGTGTGAGAGGTTTTACACTCAGAGTATATTCTTACACCTAATCTTACTGTTAAAGTACGCCAATGCCTACGTCTTTTCTAATCGCGAATACTGGGGTTCCCTAACGGAATGTGTGAATGCGAGAATATTTAAAATAATCAAAATGGTACAGTGTTTATTAGGGCTAATACCTATAGTGGGACTAAACTTGTCTGCGGCTGGCTTTAGGCCAGCAAATTACTAATGCGTTTTGCGTACTGAATACTGCGATCTAGCTTATTGCCTGCTAATTCAAATAACCGCTCAGCGTGAATAGTTTACGGTACTCTAATTATTACCTTAGCTACTCTCCGCTATGCTGCGTACTAATTCTTAATTTTACTAATTAATTACAGTCACAAATATGTAACAGCCTAAAATACTGTATTACTTTGACCTAATCAGTAATTATTTACAGTAAACTAAGAGATAGAAATCAATCAAAGGGAAAAGAGCGCCTATCTAAGCATTCGTAATCTTAGGCACACTTTAGTAACACACCAATCAGCGTCAGCAATCACAGCTCGCAATGCGCGATTCGCAATTGTACAATCCGCAATTACACAATTCGCAATGCACGCAATTCGCAATTACACAGCACAATATAATAATTCGCAATGCATGCAATTAGCAATTGTAAGGCACGCAGACCTCTCCCGGGTACATCTAGGCTTCCTAACTAACCCAATTCCTGCCCCCTAACGCTACAAGATTGAGACAAAATCTGGATCATCAGCCCCTTAATTACTGTACCAGCGAGCTGCCCCCACGCTACAATGCAAATTGCCCAACCGCAACGGTGACCCCCCGCCAGCGTTGCTCGCCTTTGAATCCTCCGCTCTCCCTTAGTCGCCCAACCCCCCGATGCGCCCACCGCCTACCGGCACCTTAGCCCTTCATTTATTTGAATAGCTACCGTAGCGGCGCATGCAAAATCACAAAAGTCTGACAGTCTCAAAAAATCCCTTAGGATTATTGCGTAGAAATGAATCACATAGAACCATTAACAAAACGGGTAGAAATCATAGTTCCGATTGTAATTAGCAGTAATCGATAGGATTGATTGAGAAACGCAATTGAGAATAGTAGCACTAACAAATCATTTCAAGAAATTAATCAAAAAATAGCAAACTGCAGAAATACGCAAAATTATACTTCTAACTTAATGGTACTAAATATGTGGATTGAGTTGAGAGGTGGGTGGTTGTGGTACAGCTCTACCGGAAAACCGCCAATTTATAGGTGATCCGAGTGGGTGATGCAATAAGGTGACGCAATCGCTCTCCTATTGGCTCTCCAGTCCGCGCTAGCATTAGGCCAACCTGGAAGCAGTTAGTCCAATAAGAAGGCCGGATTGTAGCCCTATTGCCTCCCAAACCCTCAAATTATTACCATATATGGTAATGGATCATGTCCCTGGCTGCGGAATGGTCAGGATAGCGTCCCTATATGCTAGCCCTATCAAAGCTAATAACAGCAAGCACAAAATCCAGGGTTCGACTGAACTTGCTACCCTGGAACTATCTACCTATATCCTAATACAAAATTACGTAGGTAGGGCTACATACTATACAAAATGGATGAATTCAAAATATATGGGCGTTTCAATTTCCCTATCTAAATATCATTGCGCTATTATGCCTTATCTAAAATATTATACTGAATAACGGACTAATATTGCGTACAGTATAACGGACTAATATATTATACTGCACAATAACAAACATATTATACTGTATGATGGCTAATAATGTGGATACATAATGGCTAATAATGCGTACTGCATAATAGCTAATAATGTGTACTGCATCGGCTAATAATGTGGATACAGCGCCATATACCGTAACACCGCTCCAAGGGAAATCATGAAATGTTTCCCTCCAACTGTAGAAGAGTATAAGGCGATGTATACAAAACAAAATAAATTCGCTTTCCAAATAACCTAAATAACTTGATGCTATAATAATTCTACTATTTACAAATATTGCCATAGATATTGCATAATGGAATTGCGTACAAATTAAATTTACAAAAAAAAATATATCTCTCTCACTGTTTAACGATTACTACATACAAAATTAAATTTACAAAATATATTACTTCTATTTATTTACAAATTGACTGTCTACCTATTGAAATGGAACATGGCTAGGACAATGTCCCCCATTTCCCATCTCAAATTAACGATCAACATTAACAAATTAAACTAAATATAAACGTATTTGAGGCTAGATTTTTAAATAAATTGAATTAAAGGCCGATAATCAAACTAAATATAAAATACGTAATAATTTCTTTCATTTTCGGACTTTACTTAATTTCTTATAAAAAACGCAAATCATCTTGGTTTGACGATTACTCAGATAAGTGAAAGGAGTAAGCCAAACCCGCGGGTTTGTCTCCCCAATTACTTCCGTTGCCTCTTTCAATAAACTTTAGAGCAAATAAAGTCAAATACACAAATCAAATATAGTATAAAGTATTTACTATTTCCAACGGACTATAAAGTAAAAGTATTTCCTTTCAATAAAATTCTAAAACATGGATACGACTAGTGTATGAGTCCAGTCGAATGATTGATCAAAACCTATGATATACATCAGAGCGACGATGATGTATATGTCTTGTGTTTGTCGCTCCGTGATATTATAGTCTCACCGGCTAGCTCCTGGGTCTCTCGGGCTCGCTCCTCTCCTTTGTCCCCTCCCCAGATACACCAGTCTACCCCCTGTAGACTCTGTTGACGGCATCCTTGAGGCGTCACTTCCTAGAACCGGCAACGACGTTCCCTGGGCACTGACTATCTCCCGACTGGTGCTCCTCCCTCGGCCTCGTCCCATTTGCCGTGTCCCTGTGGGCGCCTCCGCCAACTCCTCTTTCTTCAAATGTAGAATGGGACTGTTCGTCCTTGGCTTGGCGCTTGCCAAGGACTCCTCCTTCTGGCACTTGCCGCGAGCTGTGAGCTCCGGCTGTTGTAGCTGTGGGCGCGGCGGTCCTGATCCTCCACTCGTTCAGAGGTCAATGACCCCTAACGAGTCTCCTTAGGCCGCCAATTGTGCGCTGGGTAATAATAAATCTAGACGTATATATCAGAGCGACGATGATATATAAAGGATTGGACATATTCGGGCTTAATAAGGCGTTCGTCGAAACTTCCCGAAATAATTTGGGGTAAATATCGTATAAATCGCGGATCATGGGTATGGTTAGTAGACGGATGGATGGCGCGAATCTCGTCTGGATACTCAGGCGTGAGTTTCCTCTCCTGGTGAAGCGAAGTGAACATGGTCCAGGAACTCGAGTCCCGTGCCGCTTCGCGCCGCGCCTCTAGGTCCTTATAGGCTCGGTATAGCGAAATGGCCGCTGCCGTCTCTATCAAACTGGGTGTCGAACAGGGTTTAATCTCCGTATATGGATCTAAAGTCGTAACGGTCGGCGTAATGGGTCTTGGAGGCCGCTTTCCGCTGCATTCGATACTGATCATCGGGTTGCTCATTGGGTAACCTCCCTCGTTGTATCCAAGGAACCAGCGAGCCTGACATCGCGTTAACATCGGCTCAGGATGCTGCTCGTCCAGTCGGTCGGGAATCGCTACGTCTTGTCTGTTCATGCATTCGCCGCATCCATAGAACAACTTGTATACGTTGAAACCCTTTGGCGTCGGCTCGTCCTCGCCTCGAGTCCTCCGGTAAAGATGCATCCCGTCGAATTGATCTCGGACGGCAGGTAGCGGTTCATCGTTCATCCAATTACACGGTGGGTAAATCAGTTAGATGCCATCGAAGGACAGACTTCCCGAAAACCCCCCGCTGCCTTCCAGCAGTTCAGGTTCGACTCTCTAGATCCCGTCTCATTCCTAACTATCCTCTAACCTATTCCCATGCATAGCGCAAAACTTTGGAGATAAACTGGCCGTGACCAACTCACTTTTTGATGCCCAAACTACTCCTATTACTCGTACTAAACTACAGTAGTTAGAAAGGACAATAGTCTCAACGCTCGACTATACCAAACCCACAGGTTTGATAATCGAACATCACACTTCACTGCAAACTACTGAGTGGGGTCCATGTACGCCTCTGGTGCTACTAACCTTTAGCACCCTAGTTGTACTGTTGGCACCAATCTGCGGAAGTCGCTAAACTCAATTTACACTCCTACGTAATATAGCCGTCACCATGGTTTCTAAATGCTATTTTTCCAGGCTTCACGACTTTTCAAATTACTGTTTATCTATAGACGAATTCTAAAACGCGTCTATACACAGCGTCTGGAATTGTCTTGGGTTCACTTCTAAATTTTTTAAAATTTAAAATTTTCCAAAATTTTGAAAATAAAATTTTGTTTTGATACCCACCAGACAAAACTCAACGCAAATCACCACAACCCCGCTCCTATGCATTTCCTTGTATTTGCATACGAGGAATGCATACGAAGTGAGTTGCGTCCGACGCTAATTCTGTTTTGAGGCAGGAGAAAAATTATAATCTCCCGTCTCGATGCGTGTCTCTTCCAATAACACAATATCTTGGACCGGTCGGTCCAAGGTGTGTAAACCATTAGTTTTACACTTTTTTGGGTGCGGACACTTGCACCTAATTTTCACAGTGACTGTGCGCACTATGTTTTGCACGTCTGGGTGTGTATGCAAGATCACACCTGTCTCCCAATACTTTCTCTTGACAATCGGCTCGGTTATCAGTACGTAATCTCCCTTTTGGAGACTCCGAACCGTTTTGTACCACTTTGTTCTGGTGGATATGGTGGGAAGATAGTATTCCCGCCAATATTCCCAGAATGTGTACGCCACAAATTGTGTTACTTTCCAGCTTTTACGACTATATAGGTCGGCACTAATGGGTTCTGATGCCGGCACAAGAAATGCTGGACTCTGCATTAGCAAATGATTCGGCGTTAATGCGACACCGTCTGGCAACATAGCTATCGGCCTCGAGTTTAGGGTATGCTCGATTTCAATGAAAGCTGTGACCAGTTCGTCGTCGGTAAGTTGTTTGTTCACAGGCAATGTTTTAGCAATGGCCTGTTTTACAGAGCGAACTAAATGCTCCCAACTTCCTCCTCTCCAAGGACTTTCTGGAGTATTAAATCTCCACTCTACTCTTTGCGGCAAAAGTGCTGCAGAAATTTCTTTATTCTGTGCCGCTTTATGAGCCGCGTTCAACTCGCTATTCCCCCCGACAAAGTTTGTACCCTTATCAGAGTAAAACGCCTTTACTAGTCCTCTCCTGGCCATAAATCTCTTTAAAGCCAGGAGCAGAGATTTGGTCGACATGTCTGCCACACGTTCAATGTGTATGGCTCTACTAGCCATGCATGTCAGTAGCAGACCCCATCGCTTGTGGGTCAGCCGTCCACTCTTTGCTTCAATCGGACCAAAACAGTCCACCCCTGTGTTCGTAAAGGGTGGGTCATATGCCTGTACTCTCGCTTCCGGGAGTTCAGCCATCTCCTGTTCCAATACTCTGGCGTTCACCCTCTTGCAAACCAGACAGGCGTCATACATAGTGCCGACTGTCCTGCTTGGCTGCAATAGAATGAATCGCTGTCTCGCTGCCGACAAACAGTGTAACCTTCCCGCGTGATGCAACCGCTTGTGTATATCCCATAGAATCGCTCTTTGCAATTCTATTGGGTGACTAGGGATTATCACTGGGAATCGAAACTGTGAGTTTATGTCGACAGTCTGGATTCTCGATCTATGACAAATTAAACCCTTATGGATTAATGGACTCCATTTTCTAAGGGGTTTATAGAGAACTGGTCGTTGAGCCGATAATAGATGGAATTCTTTCGGGAAGGCACACATTTGATAATGTTTCAAATGCTTTAATTCCGCTTGATCAATCTCATCCTCTGTCAGAGGTTGTTTCAATTTCCGAATTCGCTCACTATTAGTGCTCGTTGGTTCTCTCAAATGTTCCGAATGTTTTAAACAAAGGTACAAAATGTATCGGCTTAACCACGCAGTTCTTTTACAAATTGTCAGCCAAGAGGCAGACGAATTTAGTAATTTGTCATAAACACTGCATGACTCTAATGCCAGCGACGGTTGTCCGCTAATTAATGGAAGTTTCGAATCCAAACCCGCAGGTTTGGAAACCAAAGGATCCATTTTGTCGGTCATTTTCTGTCCGTCACTTACCAACTGTGACCCTGGTTTAGTCTGTAAGGGTGGTTTTACGTCATAACTTACCCTTCCGGACCTAGTAGTCACGTAAGTCTGTTGGTCTGATAGGTCTCCGGGCCGCTCCAATGACTCTTCAGGCCGCTCCAATGACTCTTCAGGCCGCTCCAATGACTTAAGTTTGGCTTTAGACTTTGACTTAGAAACTTTCTCCACCTTGACTTCTGCATCTTCAGGCATCGGATTGGTCACTATTTTTAGTCGCTCTGGCCAATGTTCCTGTGTCCTCGTTAGAAAATCAGGTCCATGCAACCAAAACTCCTGCGACTCTTCCTGACAGAATTCCGCCGGCATTGCACCTCTCGAAGTTATGTCGGCCGGGTTCAACACTCCCGGACAATGTCTCCATTGTTCCTTCGTCGAAAAATCAACGATCTGAGCGCGTCTGTTGGCCACAAATGTCTTTAGTGCAATATTGTCGGCCGCAATGTATACTAACACCAAGGATGCGTCCGTCCAATAGAATAAGGTCAATGTCGTATCTAACTCCTCAGTTATCTGCTTACTTACCTCGACCGAAACTACAGCCGCCTGTAACTCTGCACGAGGGACAGTCATGTATTTGACCGGCATTGTCTTTGATCTAGAAGTCACAAAGGCCGTCTCGAACTTGTCCTGACTTACCTCTCGGCGAAGGTAGGCTACCATACCAAAGCCGGTATCACTTGCATCACTAAACAGATGCAGTTCGAGATCAGCTGGGAATACCAGCTGATTCGGAAAGTAGGAACGGGGTACATCTATGTTTTTCAATAGATGTAACTCGGCTTCCCACTCCCTCCACTGCTTTGCATGTATAGGAGATATTGGTTCATCCCACTCTATGTCGGACAACCAAATTTTCCTCATGCACGCTCGTGCCTGTAATATTACCGGACTGATAAAGTTCATCGGGTCAAATAGTCTACTTAAAGTCGATAAGCAAATTCTCTTTGTCAAAACCTTGTCTGGGCTACTGGGCTCAAATCTAACTCTTACCTGGAACTTATCTGAGTTCGGGTTCAAGCGAGTCCCAGTACTCGCGCCATGGGGATTGGTTCTACCCACAATTCAATGTCTCCGCTCCCGCGATCTTTTACCGGGAATGATTCTAATAAGGCCTCCGAGTTCGTAGTGAACTTGGTCAGAGGAAATCCCCCTGTACCCAAGCACTCTTGCAGGCCGTGAGCCACTTCTATGGCTTGTTCCGCCGTGTCCTTGGACACCAATCCGTCGTTCATGTAGAAGTTTCTCAAGATGGACTCGATCACATCTACTGGATACTTACCAATCTGGGCTGTTGCCGTATGTTGCATAATAAAATGAGTTTACAGTGCAAGTACGGACGTTTCGTTATTTACTAATAACATCATCAGCGTAAATAAGCGGCACAAACAGACAATAAACAGTTATACAATTAAACCTAGTGTAGGACTACAACAAAAGTTCAAATTACCCGCCAATTCCTAACAAGAAGTACTGTAAGCTCAAAACAAAAATAAGGGAAAAGATGATTCTTGGATGTTGAGAGAAGGTCTGTATTTTCGAATTAGTATGCTTTCCTTAATTAAGATGTCATAACTGTTCGAAGCACGGGAGAAAATTGAAAAGTCATCATAATGTACACTATGATTTGTTTCAAGTGAGTGATCACGTATAGCTGAGTGCTTGGGTGCGACAGGTTTTCCCGTGCGGGGTGATAACCCTAGATGCTCCGACACTCTGACCTTATAGTGGCGTATTGATTTGCCAAAATAAGTGGCCGCACAGCCACTGCACTTAAATTTATAAATGGTCAGGGGACGGAGCTCTGAGGGTAATTTATCCTTAAACGGGAAAAAGCTACTTAAGCGACAGGAGGGAAGGGAGATAATTCTCAGTTCAACTGATGGGAAAGCCTTAGATATAATACGGAGTCGTTTATAAAGTAAATGTGACTGGGCACCCAAATATGGCAAGCACAACAGTACGCGTTTCTTGGGTACTGTAGTAACTAGAGGTTTAACAGGCCCAACTAATTTAATAAGGGTGTCTCCAATAAGATCCCGGACAAAATCTACGGGAAATCCATTACGGCATAGTAGGTCAGTTAAATGGGATAGCTCGATATTACACTTTGTCCAGGTTGAACAAATACTAAAAACCCGAAAAACTAGTGTGCTAACTAGAGCTATCTTATATTTTAGTGGTATAAAACTATCAAATTGTGAATATAAACCTGTGAAAGTCGGTTTCCGATAAACAGATGTGTGAAAGTGGTTGTCAATTCTGGTAATGAGGATATCCAGAAAAGACAATTTTCCATCAATTTCGAATTCTGCAGTGAATTGAATGTTTTTATGTTTGGTGTTAATATAATTCAAATAATCAATAGCCTGTGACTTTGATTGAAATACACAAAAAATATCATCCACGTATCGTGAGTAATATTTAGGTTTTATCCGAGGGGGACAATTATCAAGCCAATGGGTTTCGTGATAACACATGAAAGCATTTGCGAAGTTTG
>JAUCBJ010001873.1:0-64433 GCA_032718475.1 Nemertoderma westbladi | reverse complement strand
TTTTGAAACCAACTTTTTTGGACTCAGCACCATCGTTTCTACCAAAATTATCCAGCCGATTTTTTAAATTATTAATTTTTAAGTAAATTTATTAATTAAAATTAATTAAAACTTTCAATAATATTACAAAAAAAATTTTTTTCAAAAAACTGCTGGATAATTTTTCAAGATGTTCAAAAAACCTTTCAAACGGGCCATAAATTATCGAATTTGGGTGAAAACGAAATGTTGGTCTCCTTCGGGCGACCTCTCTGTGCCTCCGGGGTGGTAGGAGGCCGTGTTGGGGCCTCGGGTTTGGGGATGGGACGGGGATTCGGGGTGTTGACCCAGATATGTACTGATTACATATGTTTCTTCAATGTAAATATTTATTGTTAACCTGTGCTTCAATCTTAATTATTCAACTTAATTAATTTGTGATCATTTGTGCTTCGCCTGATTTTATATTTTAGTAATGGAATAATAAATTGATGAAATACAATTTGGGTGAAAAACGGCGGAGGAGTGGAAAATGGAAATATCGTGAAATGTAATTCCGAGATAATTTGCTTTAAAGTTTGAACCTTCCCGCTCACACATGACTGTCTGTAATCTGTTAATCGGTCAGTAATATTTGACACAATGGCTTCATACCAACTCGCTAAGATTATCAATATGGGGGTTTTCGTGGTCGGTGATTTCATTTATGATGTCAGTTTTAATGTTTGGTGGCATCTAATATGTCTGTCTGACAGCATGTCTGTCTGTCTGTCTTCTAAATTTTGACGGACAAACTGATAGACGGAAAGACAGCGATAACTCGAGAACTAAAAAAGATTTCGCCAAACTGTTTCAAGATTTGAACTCTCCATTAAATTCTGCATCAGATAAAATAGAAAACCAAAAATGTGAAAATTTTACCCAAGGAGGGGTTACCCCCCCCACCTTAAACACTCGAATATAATAAAAACTTTGTGAGAATGGGACACGGCGAATTGACCTGTGCTATTTTTATACAGCAAGAGCTTAATTTTACCCGCTTAAATAATTAATTTCCGAAATAAGAACCCAAATAATCGATACATTTCTTTGTATGTGTGGTTAGTTGGCCACGAAGTAGAGCACTTCTTCTTACCCTTCCAAGCCAATATCAATGTGCACAAACATACACATACAGACAAACACACAGACGTTTTTTTTGACAGCAAGAAGCCCCGACGGTCTTCTAATAACGAAAATCAAATGGGATACGACAACCTCGCAGAATCTCTCATAAAAATGTGGAATTAACTACCGTTAGATGTAATCGATAAAAATGTGGAATTAACTACCGTTAGATGTAATCGAATGATTCATTATTAATGATATTCAAGGGAAAAATAGCGAAAATATACTAACAAATATGCAGGAAAATATAAAATAATAACTAAACTAATACAAATAGTCTCTTATATCATAATTATTGTGAGTGATGAGCTGATCTGATTAAAATTTTAGTATATTATTATACAGTAGATTAGTTACCACACGTACAAACTGCTGAGCAACTCTTTATCCCTGCGATGAATAATGCAGTCTGCATGTGTTTAATGTAACTATGAGTTTCTAATGAATTACATAAATAAAACTTAATCATCACTTAATAATCGTTGTTACTATGCTATGGGTGAGTGAGTGACGTCTTACATGATATAGAAATTGATTTACAGCTAAGCAAAGTCGGCCTGCTACACCCGACATTCGATCCCACCCACCACGGCACCCCAACCCCACCCCCCACCCCTGATTAGCGTTCAGCCACACTTTCTATTTCCACCAAAGCGTTTTTAGGTAAAGCGTTTACGGCGTAGGCCGCCCTAGCTGGGGCCGAGTCTGCCTCAAAGTACTTAGAGTAAATTCCATTAACAGCTGCAAAGTCATTTATGTCGGCAAGTAAAACTGTTGTCTTCACAACATTTTCGTAGCCCATTCCAACTTCTTTTAATATTTCACCTGAAATATAAAATTGTCAATAATTATTTAGTAGTATTTAGTAGTAATTGGAAGATATAACATCGAGATATCGCCCACTAAATACAAATAAGAAGGCCACTGCAATTCCTTCAGTCTTCGAGAAATAAAATAAAAAATAAAATTGCATTCTTTATCTGTTCCGAGCGACCCGTTGACCGGTACAGATCCAAGTTCAGTAGGCCTAGTACGTTGTAGTGTAGTACAGTAGTACCAGAGTAGGCCTACCTTAACCCTAACCAACCACCAAGCAAGGCAAACAATATCTGAATATGGCTGAAACTCACCCATATTGTTCAATGCCTGAGTTGCCTGTTCAACTACAGACCCGGAAACCAGTTCCATTGTAGTGGGCACTAGTCCAATCTGGCCAGATATATATAGCGTTGAGTCCTTTACCAACATGGCTTGGCTGTAAGGGCCGATCGCTTTGGGGGCCCGTGAAGTGTTGATGGCACGACGAACGGAAATTACTGAGGCGGCGTTCATGGTGTTTGTTAAATAAGTAACCTAGGTTCGTAGCGGTACACTGGTACAGGTTTTCTGGTATTACTGTATTACAGTATTATTACTGCTGTTCTGATTCTAGCTTACCCTACTGCTGTACTGTTTTCTGCCCTAATTCCTAGTACATGTAGTAGCCTAGCCTATCGTCCTACCAACAGACCGAATGAATACTGGTATGCCTACCGATAATGGATAATGCAGTGCAGCAGTGAGCCTTTAGCTCATAGGTATTTCAGGTATTTAGCCAGATTTCAAACCAAAACCATTAGTCTACCAAAACCGCAAAACCAGCGTGACACTATCGACATGACATCACTCCATACATACAGTACCGGTAAGTTATTGTTGCCTATCTATAGTACTGTATGTATAGACTACCAATACAGTAATAATGGTGCTCTTTACCAGTTTACCAAAAAATATTTATTGCCCGGATATTATATTTATTGCCCGGGTATTTATATTCATTGACAATCACTTCGCATGATGCGATGCACCATGGAGATCGGGGATTAAAACACATTTCTGGCAAAGTAACATTTCTGGTTATTTAAATTTCCCGCTAACATACTGTAGAGGAGTATATTCCAAAATACTCACAAACATACTGTAGTAACGATAGCCCCTTGCTATAAACAGAAAATAGGCCTAGTGGTAAATAATGTTTTGTAAAAGCTACAGTAATAAATTATTATAAGCGTTTCATATCCTTCTTTTAATCCATCCTCGTTGATTAAACGATCTGATAAAGCGGTATACCCTAGCCAACGGTATTATAGAGTAAGTTACAGTACTACTGTATGTATATTAGTTGGGAAAAATATGGAGTAATTGGCTAATAATATATACTGTATATAATTATAGAGTGAAATTTGTTTACTTTAACATGTCAATGTTAAGATGTCTGTCTACATTAACTACTACATTAACATAGATTAATTGGGTGGTGTTTCCTGTTGCTGTTTACAAACATTTTCTACTAAGTCTGAAGCAGGCCGGTAGGCCGAAAGCTTTTACTATAATTAGTTTATATTATTAGCAAATTAGGCCCTCCTATTAACATTTTTCCTAACTAATATGAGGTACTCGTTGATTAAAAGATTTTCAAGACGTACAACTATGAAATAAAATATACTGTATGTTTGAAGGACCCACCGGTATGTATTGTACGGCACCCTAATCACAAAATATAGGTAACAAAATGAACAAATTTGATGCACGATTTTAAATCACAGTATAATTGTTATTTACGGACTACAAATGTATAAGTTAGTCTATGGGTAACACGTACTGTAACCCTACCATCCCTCCCTAGTGTAGTAGGTGATGCTGTAATAATTTATTGTGCTACAGAACATTTATTTTTCGCTTCTTGATCGGGCGCCTATGTGAGTATCCACTCCACCCCTCCCCCCTCACTATTTTTACCATAGTGAGTGTCACACTTCAGTTTCCGTGGTAATCATGCTGTTATTTAATTTCTAAGATGGCTAAGATAAAGTTGTTCTTTTTAAATTTTCGAATTTTTTTTATTGCAATATTTGTGGTGGTCTAAAAGCTTGGTTGCTATTAGTAGTCGAGTCAATCTACAGTAGCAAAAAACCCATAAGTATTTCGCAATCAATCCGAACCACATATTTTGGATTCTACCTTGTTAATGTCCAAAAAGTCTATAAATTTTATTTTGCTTATCATACTGTATGTTTATTCATGGAAATTAGGCGTAAATGTGCATAACACAAGCCAAATAAAAGGAACGGGAAGAGTAGGGAAGAGTAAGTAGCAAATTGGTGATTAAGGGACAAATTTAATTAATTGCACAATAAGATGTATTTCAATCATTCAATGGTGCAAAAAAGTGCTGAGAAGTATATAATTCCACCTGTCAACTGAAGGGAAATTTATTAATTTACAATAATGTTAGCGCAGATTTTTCACATAATAAAATTGGGATTGGTACTGCATTGAATTTAGGTGTAATTAATTTATTTGTTTTAGTTTAAAAATCACAATAGTTTGTCATGGCTTGGCTATGTATTTTATCAGGGACTGTCCAAAACCCGGGCCGGTCCCGGTCTCGTTCCACTGAACCTAAAACCCGGTCGGTCCAATTTTTGCCCGGTACACGTGAAAATTACCAAAACCCGGTCCCAATAATTCCTAAAACCGGTCCATAAACTCGCGGTCCCAAAAATGAAATGACTAAAACCCAGTCTCGGTCTTAAAGTGAAAATGTCTAAAACCCGGTCCCAAAATCCCGGTCCAATTTTTTTTTTCTTATACAGTATACATGTTCATGATATTTTATGTAATGTTTGTTAAGGTGTTTAAGTACATAAAATATCATGAATATACTGTATAAGAAAAAAATTGGACCGGGATTTTGGGACCGGGTTTTAGACATTTTCACTTAAAGACCGAGACCGGGTTTTAGTCATTTCATTTTTGGCACCGCGAGTTTATGGACCGGGTTTTAGGAATTATTGGGACCGGGTTTTAGTAATTTTCACGTGGACCGGGCAAAAATTGGACCGACCGGGTTTTAGGTTCAGTGGACCGAGACCGGCCCGAGTTTTAGACAGTCCCATTTTATCAGGACTTTAGTTAGTAGGGAGGAGCTACATTATCACCTGAAGTAAACTAATCCTACCTACTTATAGCATATAGCCTACTCTACCTACCGTAATAAATACAGAAATGCTGAAATAGGCCTAAAAAGCGAACACATACAGACATATACTACAGTTTACATGTTTAGGCCTACTACAGTACTACAGTACTAGTTTACACCATGTCAGCATGTCCTGGAAGTGTCGTTATTGTGACGGGATCAAGGGATTCCGACCGGATAATTGATCTATGCGTCACCGTTCGTATGCTAGCTAGGCCGAGGCCGTTGTGATAAATAACAGGAGTTTGATGTTGTCCCTTGGTGTTCTCTAATAATGATAGGCAATATACATGATAGCACAATAAATTGAGTAAAGAGGTCTGATGTTGCTGACCTGAAACAGTACCGGTATGTATTGATGACGTTGGTGACGGTAAAGAATGTCACCGGTCTGCACTGAGCTGACGACTGAGTAACTGAACAGAATATCATGCATTGACAATATATATATAATGATTTCTACACTACTGTGGCCTTCGTTCAGTGGATGCTCTCATTGGCTGTTAACCCACTTCACGCCTCTCACCTCTGTGGGAGTGGCCCCTGTTGCTTACTTTCCCTCTCGAGGTGGTTTGACAGTTCACAATGTTTGACCTCTAACCTCCCTTTCTGTGGCTTTTGGGGTTCGTGTTATCCCCGTTATTGGGTGTGATACGAGATTGGTTGTTACCAATCTCGTATCTCCAATATTGCTGGAAAGGTGCCACTTCCCAACTTTGTGAGGGTAATGGAACGGAATTGAATCCGCTCACAGTTATTCAGGTACCTGCCCCCCCCCCCCCCCTAAATTTTTCTACAAATCTTAATGAGATTGCATGAAATGTGAAACAGAGACAGTTTCACCCCAGGTCTTCACCTGCCTCCTCCTTACTGGGTGATCCAGAATATTTAATTTTGCTTTCATTCTTTTAGCTACAGGTTTGACAAGCGTTTGAAAAAGGTGTCTCCGTCGTTACAGTTACAGTGCAGTTATTCTTCAACCTTCTAGAGATTAGTTGATATTGACCGAACCAGGTGCAGGCAGGCAGGTTGTAGGTACCGGGTACCTGAATAACGAGAACGACACTATATTCCAGGACATCTGGACATGGTGTGCGGTGTACCTGGTGTATGCAATTAGATTAGTAGATTAGGATATTATTGACATCAGAACATTATTGGTTCTGTGGTAAATAGGGCAGTAGGGTAGTCCATATTGCAGTAAATATATTACAGCAAATATTACAGTATTAGAACTCAAACCATAACCAGGATAACAATCATGATTAAATCGTTTTTACTCTTGGGCATCCTGGCAGCAGTGGTCTATCAGGGTTTTCGATTGGCTAATCTAACAGGTTTAAATCGTGTCATTTACAACCACCGTCCTGGACCATGTCGTACCATCTCGTCGTTTGGGGGCGAAGAGGATGCCACTATACTCCCAAATGGGTTCGCTTACATAACCTCAGGTTTCTATCTGGACTCACCGAGCAACCCGCGTTCTAGAATACCCGGCAGGATTCTGATGATGGATATGAATGTAAACAATGCCTCTTATGTTGAAGCGAAAATATCTCCAAGAGATTTTGAGTTGGTTTCTCCCCACGGAATCGCATCATGGACTACTGATTCTGGCGAGAGTTACCTATTTGTCGTCGCTCATCCCGCATCAGGGGAACAGGTTCTAATATTCCGTGTCAGGGATCAGTTGAGTCTGGAACTCAGTAACACAGTTACCGGTAAGGAGTTGGGTGTAGGAGGTCTGTTGAATGGAGTTCTCCCTACCGGAACCAACAGTTTCTACGCGACTGAATGGATCCGGTACACCTACCCTTCGGCACACGTTATGGCCTTTGTCGAGACGATATTCTCTCTGCCTGTCACCTCGGTTTACTACTGGGACGGAGCGAGCGGACACATAGCCGCATCCGGAATAGTTTCCGCCAATGGGATCGAGAGTTCACGAGATGGGAAGTTTGTGTACATTGTGACCCCTTCGACCAACGCCATGGAGATTTATAAGGTATCAACGGAGCAACCACACGAGTTGGACCACGTGCAGAGTGTCTACCTCGCTACTGGTTGCGACAACGTGATTCGTGATCGAGACGATTCCTCTCTATGGCTCGGTTGTTATTCCCGCTTCGAGGAATTCTTCGACACGTTAAAGAATCCGGGTCGTGCCTGTCCGGCCCAGGTCCTCAGGATCAAAGTGTCCGGGAACGAGGCTCCCTTCACGGTCTCCATAGACGAGGTAATGTCCGGAGTGGATCCGGACATTCAGGGTTGTCTGGCATTTGCTTTGCCCCATAAGAGGAGGTTCCTTTCTGGGGGACCTGTCACCAACCAACTTCTCCTCTGTGACGTTAAATACCTGTAAATCTCGAGCTATTATTAGGCCGTTAGGAATAGTAATTTTCAAAGCGCATTATTTTTGTATTTATTACTTGTAGCCCTACTGCGAAGTGCTTTCAGATTCAGAACTGATCTAATTCCATGTTTATTTTGGTATATGTAAGTAATTGTTTTGATTATATTAATATCTAATTATGTGTTCGATTACAGGAGTTGGTCTTATAAAGATGAGTTGCTTGGGGGGTCACCTATTGTGGCCTATAATGTTACATGATTAGCCTACATATCCGTGGAGTACAAGTGGATACCCCATCGGTGTTTAATTTGTGTAGAATGTAAATGTAAGGTATAATAATATAATAAATGTGCTTTAATTATTGTGCTGCCTATTAATTGCATTGTAATTTTACAATATGTAACAAAGCTATGATACAGATAAATGTATCCATTGTAATTGATTTGGTAGAATAGCCATGCGATTGATCCATTGTATTATGGTTGTGTGTTACACAAACTACCCACCATATTGTGTTTCTACGTTACAAAAAGATAACTATAGTATTTCGTATGCAAATAAATGTATTATCATTTTTAATAACATAAACATTATACGATTTGTTGTGATTGTGAATATATTACTATTTTTGTAATGATATGCGCTCCAGTGTTTCTGTTACAACAGAGTGTTGTGTTGACCGGAGACGGGGGGAGGAGGGGTGGGCACTTGAGGCAAATCCAACCTAAGATAATTAATATCTCAATGTTAAATTATCATATAAGATAAATTAATAGTTTACAATTTACTGCAAATTTAGGCAATTTTTTGGGTTTGTTATAAATAGTATTCAATTATATTAACAAGAAATTTCAAAAAGTTGTCTGATACTTTTATGCAGGATGGCTATGTAGACACCCACAGAAATTTTCAGACTAATTGCTCAAAAATTGTAGAAGTAGTAGAGTTTTGAAGTTGACAATTTCATAAAAAAATATTTGGAGATAATCGACCTTTCATTATACATAGTAATATTAATTCGATAGGAATCCCTAAATGGAAATTGTTATACTAAAAGAGCTATAACAGCTACAGTATACTGTTAAGGTAGAAGAATACTGCGGGGGGATTGGTGTAATAACGCCGGAGACACTTTTTAAACGCAATCTTATTACGATTTGTAAAAAAATTAGGGGGGGGGGGGGGGGGGGGGGGGTCGTGTCACTGAATTACGACATATTCTGGGACATGGTGTACTTAATTAATTTTGCTGACTTTCATGTTAGCCACAGGGGGTGCTGGTCACCTCGCCGCACTGCCACTTCGCCGCAGGTCACTCGCCGCAGATAATGTGCGGCGAGGTGTCTTTGCGGCGAGGTGTCTCACTGTGAATGCCATTTCGCCGCAAATTATCGGACACCTCGCCGCAAGGCAATATTAATCATTTATTTCTATATTTACACAGGGAAGCCTAGTTATAGCAGTATGGCATTGGACATTATGTATTATAAAATAAAATAAAATAATACGGTCAGACGGTAAGGTTTGTTGTTCTATTATAATTACTGTATTATTATAGATACAGTAAGAGTACCGGTATTTGAGTAACGTATTAAAAATGCCTCGAGAATAGTGAAAAAAGTTCTACTTTTTTCCCATGTAATAAATAATTATTTGTTGGAATTTCTTAAATTTGTCCTGGCGATTTGGTAGTGCGATATTAATTCCACACAAATAAATAAAATAGGTAATGTAAGAAATTAAAGAAAATTATAATATTTAATGCAATATTATTGATTATTATGAATGTCATGGAAATTAATTTGAAATGTAATTCGACCATAATTTTGCTCTTAACAAAAAAAGTGTCTGACAACAAATATAAGTATATCAATACACTAAGAACATTACATTTGTAATTAAGATTTAACATAAACATACAGTATTACTGTATTAACCTTATTACATTATGTTGCCTTACTTCCGTTTCCGTACTTAGTACATTGTACATGGACGTAAATAGTTATTGTTACAGTACATTATGCCAACTTAACAGTGTTCTGGAGAATTACTCGTAACGCTGCAATGTACCGTAATCAATGACATGGAAACAACTTCAATGACCGTATTCTGATCTGACCTCTATGTCAGAATACTCATTATATGTCATTCATAGTCCTCTATGAATCTTTATGACCGTATTTTACTATAATCTAATACGTTACTCAAATAGTCTTACTGTATCTATGATAACATGTAATATAATACAGTAATTATAATAGAACAACAAACCTTACCGTATTATTTTATTTCTTCTTATAATAATGTCCAATGCCATAAGTAGGCTTTCGTGTAAATATAGAAATAAATGATTTATATTGACTTGCGGCGAGGTGTCCGATAATTTGCGGCGAAATTGCATTTATAGTGAGACACCTCGCCGCAAGACACCTCGCCGCACATTATCTGCGGCGAGATGACCAGCACCCGCCACAGGTATGTAGGGAATGGATCACAATCAAACATATTGTGGGCCCTAATCTTTAAATGAAAAGTAAAACAGAAGCGGAGCGAGCGAAATATGTTCACGTTGTTCTTCTTTAATAATGTTTAATAACATAATATTGTAATATTATATTAATACTAATAAAATTAAATACTAAATTAAATACTAATATTATTATTATTGTATAATAATGTTATTATTATTATTATATTATAAGTTATTTTTATATAATAATGTTATTTATATAAAAAAAATTATACGAAAAAAATACGAAGCCTCAGTTTGTTAAAGCTCCGCCAACTTCGTGGCTCGTCCCTCAAACGAAAACATAGACTACGTTTTGAGCTCTCAAATTTTTGAATCGCTATTCCTATACTAACTGTACATAGCAGAATTGATTTACCAAATAGAAATAACCACCGATGATAATCTTGAATATTGATAAATTGTTTACGTTTTTTCTTCGCGCGGTGTATTAAATTATTTCCACAATATCAGTTTCATGACTTCAATGTTCAGAACCAACGTACCACACACCGCCTAGCCGGTAGTATTATCAAGAGGGTATAGTAGATTAATTTCGTCCATTGCGTTTACTTTATTATACACAATACATCATGTTGTATTGATAAATTATTTGAAGTTATCGGCTTAGTAACTAATCCTAAAGCTACAAAACTAAAGATATGGGTGGGGGGTTGGGTAAAGAAATAAACAGGTTATAGTTATACGTTATTCTACCTAAAATACAATAAAAAAAAACATCGAGAAGGGATTGGGAATGAGATAGAACAAACATTCTATGCGCTTAGTTCTTCTTTTACTTTTAATAGAACAGGTTTCAGTTTAATTTTCACTCGCAATCAGCTGTTATTTCCGTAGATTTTCCCCTGGATGCTGGTAAATTATAGTTATTAAATATATTATTGCCTAATATTTTATGTTTTTCATATCTATATTAAAAGGACAATTATATTTCGACTTACATTTACGTGGTTCATTCTACCTTAAGTGCATTTAATTTACCGCAGTGCGATAGACTTATCGGTAAATTAGGCGAATTTTTAACACCAAAGAAATTCTTCATTTACATAAAAATATTCCACCGCAGAGGGGAAAACGCTTAGATCTATAGCAGCACCGATATTATTATATATAAAATAAATCGACATGAAATTAACTTATTGTATTGGAAAACATTTGGTAAGACAAACAATTAATCCAATCAGATAATTGATAATGTATCTACCCATGTTTGTTAAGGCGACATATTTAGCGGTAGTATTGATTGTTGCACAGTTTTCGCTACTGTGTGAGGCTGGTAACTCTATATTAATTAACAGCACAAACTCCAATACACAGAATAATTATATATCTAGAAACACAAATAAATAAAACGGAGCACCAAATATGGCACCTACTTCCATACCGTACTGTACATACATTACAGTTAATAAATGTATAATTAATTAAATTAATTAAGTAAATATTGTATTTCCAGAGAGATGAGTCTCTAACACACCCCCCCCCCACAATGCGTTGTAAGTCTAACCAAAACAATAAACCAATTAGGATCTTCCCGTGGCGTTACAGTTGTAGAAACTAAGCGAACACAATATATAAGTAATTAAATTAAACCATTGAATTATAAATAAACAATATCTTACGAATGGAAATAAAGTAAAGTAAATAAATAATATCAGCATTCCCAGCAAGGTAGCGACCTAAAGTACCGGTACGTACCGCCTGACGGGTAGTAGCAGCCTCCGTGTTTCTGTTGGTTTATACAACTTTATACAATTAAAATTTATCTAAAATATTCTAAACAATAAAATTAAAGTAACGTAAATTAATTACATAGCCATTATTTATTAATCTACCGTTGTTGTACCGGACCGGTACAACCGCTGTACAGTTCCGGCAACGCTATCGGCAGACCGGCACCGTTGCCTACAACTGGAATAAATCCCCATCCCTCGCCGATTCTACCAGGTCGCTTCGCCTCCGATCCGATTTAATAGCACCACTAGTGTTAGTTCGTTTCTGGAATCCGACATTATCGAACAGCAACCCTGAGGCGACTGGGCGCTGTGCGGGTGGACCGGAAGGCTCTTGTCTTTCTACGAACTCTCTACTCCGGGATGTCTGACTGTCTATGCGTTGGAGGAATTCGTTTAAGGACTGAGACTGCGAGGTTTGATTTTTCGGCGAGGTGTTTCCGTTGTGTAAGTGTAAAGAAAGCGATTCCGTAACCTGAGTAGCGTTGGGATTGTCGAGATCCATAGGAATCAATAACGTAGTTTTTAAATGTAAACTATCGTTGTAATACATGCGGTTTACGCGTTTTAGTTTCTCCACCGTACAGCCGTACTTCAGCGCGATTCCTTGTAGATTGTCGGTGGGCTGCACTGTGTGAACAATCAAAGATTCGCTAGTTTTTATCGTGGAACTTTCGCAGGCTCCGTACGATTTGGGTTGCTCCTTGCGGAATGCGGACGGGCTGTGACTAGCAGATCCGAAGAAGGTCGATTCGCCACCCATTGAGTCGGGATGTCTGGCAGACATCCCGGTGGTGGAGAGTGCACGGTGGATTTGGGATTATGATAGGCCTATTATGACAGTATGAAGCTATTTCGCAGGTACCGCACCGGTTAGGTTCTGATAGTTCCGCTGTTTGGCTGTTCTGTCTGTCAGTCCAGTCCAGCTCCAGCAGTCTACTAGTCTAGGCCTAGGGCAGCGGGCAGGCTGATATGGGTTGTACTTTTGTGCTTAAAGCAGTACTGCAGTAAAGCATAAAGAGTTCAGGTCATGCAGTCAGGCTGTCAGGAGAACTGCTTCTGCAGTTCTGTAATCGGTAGGCCTATATCGTTACCTATCTCTGTCTGTATCTGGTATCAGTTCCATTAGGCCTACTGATACTGATTACTGTTGTCTGGTTGTACTGCATTCTGGCATTGCAACTGTTGAACTGTGAGGGCGGTCAGGCCCCCTACTCGCCTACTGCCTACGGCCTACGGCCTACCTACTGACCTACCAACTGACAAGTGACAATGGACAAGTCAGTACATCAGTACTGCAGTAAGCGATACCACTTCAGGTTCAACACTTCAGCACTTAGCCGTCACTCAGGCAGTCAAGCAGCGCGGTTCACTAATCAGTAATCCGGAGTAATAGGAAAGAACCTACTAGCTACTACAGTACTAACACGTTTGGTAAATATTGTGGAGATTGCAGGATATAGCCTAGTAATAGCAACGGTACCGGTACTATTATTATTATTATTTATTGTCATTATTACTAATTAGCTGATTTAGTGATGAATAATTAAATACGCTCACATGACCAACTAAATAGATTACGTACAACCAAGCGGGCCGAAATCCAAGGGGCCGGCCTTGAAAAACCGGCCCATGTCCATTTCACTGCTCCAACAGAAAGAGGGCATCCCACAAAAATAATATAAAACTATAAAATATAAGACAAAATTTTAATGTTCAATTACAGTTCTGAATTACAGTAGTATTGGTGTTTCCTCTGTGGTGTATACTGTAGACCTATAGTTCTTGGGGGACCGCACTGGAAATAAGTCGTCAGAGTTTGTGTGGTAATCCCTGGCTTAACGGACTGTAGATAACTTTGCTTTTCTTTTTTAAAATTATTATTATATAATATACAGTATGTTATGGTATGGTATGTTAATAGTTTGTTATTATAAACATTATTTTAAAGTAAATATTCGGAAATATATCATAAATCCCTTACAATTAAAATTTACAGGGCGGTCTGCTCTGCTTTTGTACCTCTGAACCAGTGGGGCCCCAAAGGCCAAAGTGTTTGATTATCAGAGAAAAACCAAGGCATTTCATATTTGCAACACTGAACAACTTTAAACATTATTTGCTGGCTTCCCTCGCGTCTTACTACACATTCGTTTAAAGGTAATGCTTGATATGGTGATCCATTACTGGTTCCTTACCGTGGGTCACATGCAAATACTGAAAGTAAAATTATACTGTATACCCGATGTAATAACGCAAAGGGTTTATAATAATACTGGTATGATAATGTTGTATGGTTCTACAGTATATGTAGTGTTCGAACAGTTCCACTATGTTACTTTGTAAGGCAACTGAATGATAAATTAAACATAAGTTTGTAGAAACTTTTTTGTAAGGAAAATATAACTTAGTTCCTTTTGGCCGTATGCACACCGTTGTCAAACACATAGAGTACTGTAATAATTTTGAGACGTGATAAATAATAGGCCTATTGTGCTTCATAATTTTTTTGTTTGAAATATATTCTACATTGTTCATAGTATAAGATGTTTCTTAATCAATTTTGGATTTACACAGTTGATCGAACGTTTGAGGTGCTGGAGCAAAGAGGTATGGTATGGTCTTGGTTTAATATGTAAGTACTGTATGTATACAGTAGTTCTCTGTTATATCGTAATGCAAGCATGAATGAATATGGCAATATAATGTTAAAAAACAACCGCATGTTATTAATATGGGTTTTGGAAATAATTAACTACCAACACTCGCGCAGTTACAAATAAATACAACTTAAGATCACCTATATCATTCTTATATACAGAACATCTCAATCGAAATTGAGATATTTTCATGACCCACTATAATAGTAGTAGGCCCCTACTACTGTATTATAGTACCTAGCATATAGTATCTGGCATTTACAGATTTGAAATCTCGCCACGGAATGACACTTTTCCAACAAATTACAACGCAAGAGCAAAGAATGGCTGCGGTACGACTAGTAGTGCAATCGATTGGAAACATTTTTGAAGGAAAAAATAAAATAAATAAATATAAATAAATAGAAAGACAAAACTATATATTTACTTAATTTAATGACATCTGTATATAACGGCGGCACCGGTAAATACTGTACTACAGTATATGTATAGGTGTAGGCCTATAGGTTACGGCTATCTATACATTATAAATGCACCGAAATTCGTGTTGCAGTATTTTAAATTACTTAAGATAAATAAAATATATATGGCGGTAATACTGTTGTCCAGCAGATTAATTAGTTATTGTATATTATTTATTGAGAATGTGCAGCACATTGTACGGCTAGAGGTTTCTCTATAATTCGTTACGAAAATCATTAAGTAATTATAAAAATTTGTTTATAAAATTTTGTATAAAAAATGTGGTATGGGATGGGTGCAGGAATCCCCCCCCCCCCCCCCCCCCCCCCCGTTCGTGCACGCTAAGACACTAGGATACATTTCATGACAAGGTGTAATACAAAATGCATCTTAGAGTTAGACAATTCATTGGTGAAAGATATACCGGTAATGTACTGAATTCTGCAAACAAAAAGGCACCTACACTAAAAATCAGACCATGGGATTATTAATTCCTTTGGTCTGTGCTTTACATAATAATAATAATGGTATACTTTTTAACTCTCCTTTTAACTTAACTATAGGCCTACTATTACTCTATAACTGTATGGTAAAAACACAAAATACAGTAACTCAATATATCACACACATTTAATTATTTGCACTGATATATCACAATGTCTTACATACATCAAATATACTGTAGATCAATCAATCTCGGATCACTAAATATCTCTCTTTTCTACAGTTCTCCATCATCAGTACCAAGTTGAACATCGTCTTCATCCTTAACGTCATCGTCATCATCATCATCGACTACGGGGTTATCTATATCGTACGGCTCAACATCCCAAACCTCTACTTCAGCGATGACAACTTTAACTTTCGGTTTTCCAAACTTATCCGTGGTCATGTGTGACAGGACCGAGATAAGATCCATCCCCTCGAACACTTTCCCAAAGACCACGTGATGTCCGTCCAACCACCGGGTTGGGACTACGGTGATAAAGAACTGACACGAATTCGTGTTCGCTCCTTTGTTCGCCATGGACACCCAACCCGCGCCGTAATGCGATAACTCAAAGTTCTCATCGTCGAACTTCTCTCCGTAGATGCTTTTGTCTCCAGTTCCATCTCCTTCCACGATGTCCCCTCCTTGGATCATAAAGTTCTGTATGATACGATGGAATTGCGAATATTTGTACCCGTATCCGTAGGTGTGGTTAGCGAGGGCTACGAAATTCTTCACGGTTTTTGGAACCGTTTCTCCAAACAACCCCATCTCAATCGATCCCTCATCCTTTCCAGCCACGCTTATTCCGAAACGCACTTTATGCGTGACGGTAAACTTCCCCGCATACGTTGCTAAGCAAGATATCAAACAAATAATAAATCTAAACAAAGCAAATCGTGCCATTTCACATAAATTTTTCGAAAAGTAATTTTTGTTTGAGTTTATATTGCTGTTTGTAAGACAAACTAAACTCGAAACAGGTAATTCAACAGGCTTTACACTTGTTACACGTGTTTTAAGGTATAATTTTGGATATTTACCAAATTTTTTCTTTGCTTGTTAAGGGCCTTCCTCTTGGCACCAATTGTGTTATGACACGTAAGACATTATGAACCCCCCAGCCAATGTTATTGTTGTTACTGTATGAATTCTGTATAATATTATACAGTTCATTATTAACTATTATACTGCTCACCAAACTGTAGTGTCATACAGTAGAATGCAATATTTTGTAACTTTTCACCATTTATCGTTCTTTTCTTACCAACAATCCGACAAAGAATGCAAAATATTATTATAGGGGAAGTTAGATTCACTTAATTCCAACATTTGGATTAAAATTAATTTATACTGGACAGACATACTGTTAAAAAAAATAGTCCATATTTGAGTACGGTAAGTTTAAAATTGAGTGCATTCTAAATACTTTACAATAATGTAAAATTATGATGATTAGGCCCGGGTCACACATGAGCTTTCAACTTTCAATTAAAAGATACAACATATTGTAGCCTAAGAGGACGTTCACACATAAACAGTCAACTTTCAAAAGCCACTAGTCCTTATGTTCTATCTTACATGAAAGTTGAAACCTGGCATTTCTAGCATTGGCAGCCAATCAGAAGTAATGAAGATGTTTATAAATTTATAGCGGCTACATTAATTGAGTAAGAAGTAGTATTTCATAACACGGTATAGACTTCCTCATCTTGCTAACACTTTTGCATATAATGAGGTTCTATAGATGATAGTAATTCATCAAAAGATGGAATTGGCAGTATCGTATAATCAAAAAACTTATGTTCATCTGCCCGCACATCTTGATAAAATTTTCCGATAACGCCGCGTGACAACATTTTCTTGAATGATAGGGTGAACCCAGTATCGGCGTTTATTCCGCCGCCTATGTAAGGTATACTGTATGCTGATATTACATACATAATTGATTTCGTTATCAATATTAAAAATTATTACTTATTGACATACTGTATATGATTAATAAATATAATATACAGTATTCTAAATAAATTCCACGATGCCAATACAAGATTTACATTTCTTTGTCTCCTTTTTGTACACCCCCCAACCCCCCTTCGTCCGCACCAAAGATATGAGTTCACCATACGCACACATTATAACATGTACCGGTAGGTCTACTGAAATTACAATAAAAATAATAAAAAATTTGCAATTTGTTTAAAACGTTTCGATTAAATTCATAAATTTTATAAATTAAACAAACTCTGGTTCATCTTATAGTTATATTTGTCACTTCAAATTAAATTAAAACTCCTAAGCCCACGCCATGCTCCATAATTCAGTTAGAATATGGAGCATAGAACATGGTCTGCAATAAAAGTGCAAGTGCCTTTGTATCCGATATTATAAACTCCCATAGAACGTCATGAAAAATCAGTGCAACAATCTTAGTTTGTTTTATTGCTTCAAGCCATTTCTAATAATTAAATATATTCTTAATATTAAATATAACAAACATATCACGTTATAATATAGTTACCAGTTATACAAGAAAAATACATTATATATCGACAGCCACGTTTCTTCAAGGAAGCTTTCCGGTGGCCGTGTCATTAAATGCAACTAGGTAAAAAATAACCGAACGAAGCGATAATGTGATAGACTACGTGCGAATGTAAACCAAGGACGAGCTGTACATAGTTAGTTACAAAACGGACAATATAAGTTTTATCTACGATGTTCATTAATTTTTAACTCGCTCTCATATTTACATAGCCAATCAGCGACCTCCTCTGGACGAAAATTCACAGGACCCATTCCACCTTCATAGACACAAACACCGTTTTGGATGATATAAAGTCTTTCGTTCAAAACTCCATAGGCCTATAAAAAAAGGAATATTATGTAAGAAAAGATAGAGGTATAAAAACGGTGCTATTGGTTGTGAACTTTGGTTGATTAGTAACATTTAATAACATTAATAACAATTAATTACTTGAATAATAATATTATATATTTCGCGTTTAATTAATGTCTTTTCAATGAAATAGCTACATTCTATATTTATGTGGTACCTGGCTGTGTGGCGGTGTTGGATGTTAAAAACTTGTCAATAAAGTGTCGTATTATTGTACCTTACCTACTGTACTGTAGCCCTACATATAAAGTGTTCAATTCTACCTACTTCACTGTACATATAAAGTTTAGGTTTACATACCTTTCCCAAAGCATTGTCAATGTCATCAACCGCCACAGGGAATGCTTGGAGAATATCGGAATTTAATTTGACGAAATATTTAGCGGCAGCCATTCTCTCTTCGAGAGTTTTATGTTGTGGAACAATGGAATACCCCCTTAGAAACCATCCATCAGTGGGATAAGCTTCCTAAAAATATAGATTATGATTAAGAATTATAGAATTGTTATATGAAAACATTTTACTGTCAATTGACCATGAAAGGTTAAATATAAGAATTACCTGAATATAGACGCAAAGGAAATCTGAAACTTCTTTATATGAGAGTGCTATTTCCCTTATCCTAGACAGCCAATAAATAAAGGAGGGTCATGAACAACTTCCAAGCACCAACACAAGAGGGCGTCTGTGTTTAGAATAATCAAACAGAAAGGTGTCGCTTTGCGGAGAAAGTTTAACTAATCCCGATTCGTTAGCAACAGGAATAACAGGTAAGTTCTTCACCCGAAGTCCGTATTTAACCTGTTTCTCATAATCAGCTAACCGTGAGAGGTAAAGAGCACGGAATGTGTGCCATGTGATGGTCATAGACTGGCAGACCTCCACAAAGTCTCCAAAGTTTAGTTTACAACCAATTAGTTTCAAAGGCCCCAGAATGCGGCGAGTCATAAAAGCAGGTAAGTATGGTAGGGAGCGGGCAATAGTATGTAGAAGAAACAAAAATATATATACATAAGTTGTGATCATCAAACGATGCATCGTCATAAACATATCCAAAACGCTATCCATGTCTACTTCATTATGATACTAAAAAAATATCAGATAAATAAAGATCAGACTAATAAAAGATGTGTTGTTTTCTTGAACATAACAAAAGTTAACAAGTTTCAATAAGATTATTATTTAGGATTTCGGTATTACATGATATAAAAAGTATAATAATAAAAAAGAGTTACCAAGTTCTTCCTATATATGTTTATAGATAGGAAGAGTCAGTCAGTTCCTTAAAATAAAGTAAAATAATATTATGAATAACAGTAATGGCCTAGACTAGATTTGGAGTATTGACAACTTACCAGACAGTCATAATACTGTCTGACTCAAATAAATTCAATAATAAACTAAAATAATTAACTAATTTAATTTATTTTCATAATAAATATAATAAGTCATTTTTTAAATATTTGTTATATAAAAAGACAATAATAACAATAATACCTCAATAATTATGGTAAATTTAGATATAAAGTTAACAGGTATGGGAGGAAACTGGACGCAATAAAAGTTCATCCCTCTCCAAGGGAAATTTGACACAAATAACAGCTGATTATTCTCAACAATAAAACTGGCCCTGTTCTATTGTGTTTAGATTATTGTTTTGGTTAACATAACATGCCACTGTAACCTGATCCTTTCCCTAAATTGAGAATTTAACATTGAGGCGGTATATTAATTCGCCAAGATGGGATTTGCGCCCAATCCCCACCCCCGTCTCAAAGTTTAATATTAATTAACGTTAGTTTAGGTAAACCCTCTTCTCTTGAGAAGGTTTAATATATTATTTTAAGTTTCTATCAGAATGATAATACACCTACGGCCAGTGCCCTGCGTCTCGTAATGATATCGATTCCGGTTCGTCTTGGCAACCAACAGTAGATTTCTCTACAGGACTCGATGGCAAGAAGCTGCCGGTAAGCAGAAGGAATGTAGAAGGCATTATACATCGATAATGCCCAATAAGGTCCGATTATTTAGAGCAGCAGTAGTTTCAGTACTCCTCTATGGGAGTCCATGCTGGGCTCTAACTGCTGAGGACACCAAAGCTCTGGATGGCACATTCACAAGAATGCTACGCCGGGTTCATTGTGTCAAGTACAATGCACACATCTCCAACCAGACACTATATAGTATTGGAGGTGCCTCATTGGTTCACCCAAGCTTAACACTAGAACAAAGTCGCCTCCGCTTTGCAGGACATTGCTTTCGCCGTGAGGATCAGCCAGTGCATAATCTTGTGCTTTGGTAGCCTCATGGAATGAATAAGCATGGTGGACAGCCCATGACTTTCTTGAGATGCATCTTAAAGGACACAGGACTTGAAGATGCGGATGATCTAGCAAATGTCATGGGTGATAGGGAGTTGTGGCGGCGCAATTTTGTCGACAAGCCGGTACAGCATTCTTAAAAATGCAGCTGCAAAGCAGCATGCCGATCCTAGTAATACATCGATATATATTTTATTTTTATTTATGGAGGACAGCGAAATATAGAAGGCATTATTCGTCGATATAATAAAAAAAATATATATTATTTATTGAGGGTGGAAAGCGACCCTGGAGTGTGACGATGTGAACGATATTATAATAATGTACAGTTGGTTGCTCTTCCAACATTAATTATTTACCCTATAATCTCTATCTATACCTACTGCATTGCAGCTGCACATTGAGAGACTATGATGGATTAACAAAGAATTTATGCCACAACCATGCAATCTACAATTGGCGTACTGTGATGCTTACCGGGCATTAAGAATGCTATGCCGGTAATAATACTCCCCATCAGTCGAGAAGTATAAAATTATAAAATAAAATCACCATTAATTAAGTTAAAATTAAATAAATTGTTTCGTCCGTTGCTGCACTAATGGCAAAACTCAACCACGAACAAACAGCACACACATTCCGTAGTAGTGGCAGTAAAAACATTCTATTAATTTACTACTAGTTTAAGGATAATTTCAAAACTACTAATATTATTATTATTTAGTATTACTTAATTATTAATATTACTATTAATAAATTACTATTAATTAATTAACAACATTAATTATTCTACAAAAGTATGTAGTTTAGCTAACACATTGATGTAGATTAAGTATTATTGTGCTATTTACAGTATTACAATAATATGGCAGTATTCTTTCTGTACAGTACAGTACATACGATACACTGCTCAGTATAGGACTTGAAACTGATTGATGATAGTTTGGCACTACTTACTTGTCCCCCCTTAGGTATAAAATTATCACTATCTATTCTAAATAAGTAACAGGGATGGGATATTAATATCGAAGTCAAGCTCAAAGTCCTTTCAGGTAAGGAAAACAATATAACCTGGCTCGTATAAGTCGTGTTTGCGTTGTGAGATGGAAAGTGAAGATTAATTAAGGGTAACGAACCACTAGGGGGGCTATGGAAATCGATCAACTTGCTGACTTTGAGGTAAAGCCCCACCACCAAGGTTAGGGCAGGGAGGGTATTGCCAGATAACTTTATAGAAGTAAAAGTGTCAGACTCTGTTCTGCCAGATATTCCCATTGGCGATATCTCCTTTGCTGAATTGAAGGCTGTTGAAAATCTCTGATTGTATAAGCATAAGCTCAAAGGATGGTATTCTTGAGCATGTGGACGACTGCTGTTACCCGGGATCATGGTCATGTCAGGAAGTCAGGTGAGGACCTTCGAATAGGGCAAGCCAGGGAAAGACATTGACAGCATTTAATGGGATTTCCAGGATTTGGAAGCCACACAGAATACATCTGAAACTTAGGGTCCGATTATTTAGAGCAGCAGTAGTTTCAGTACTCCTCTATGGGAGTCCATGCTGGGTTCTAACTGATAAGGACACCAAATCTCTGGATGGCACAATCACAAGAATGCTACACCTGGTTCACTGTGTCAAGTACAATGCACACATCTACAACCAGACACTATATAACATTGGAGGTGTATCTTTGGTTCCTCCAAGCTTGACTCATGAACGGAACCGCTTCCGCTTTACAGGACATCGCTTTCGCCATGAGGACACGCCTGTGCACAAACTAGTGCTTTGGCAACCCCATAGAGAAAATAAGCATGATTGACAACCCATGATTTTCCTGAGATGCCTCTTAACGGACACTGTCCTTGAAGATGAGAATAATCTCGCGATAATAGTAGTAGTAGGAGGGCTATGTATATTGGGTGAGCCACGAAGTTGGCGGAGCATTAGCAAACTGACACTATTAGGGGGTGGGTCCATAATGGCACATTACGCGCAATTATATAAAGGCCCCACTTCGTGTATGTACAATACGTTATGGTTGTGAAATGGTTGGTAATTCAGCATCACCAACAGCTCCGTACTGCTGTATTATATATTAGGATAAGTAACCAATGTGGATGGACCAATCAACCACTTATTGTTACAGCAGTGCGTGATTGGATGTTTTAAGGAAGATTGCTGGGCTGAGCCCAACAAAACCTATTGTTGAAGTTTTGTTGGCAAGATAGTAACGTTTTCCCACGTTGTTTTACGGATGCAGTTTATACTTATTAGCCTTTGAATTTCCGAAATATTGTCCAAAGTGTAAATGTAAAATTATTCTACTGAAAAATTGTAGTTGATAAAAAGAGTACTGCGTATGTACCTACATTGTAGTATTAATACTGCAGTAGAAAAATACAGGTAATAGATATGATCTGTTCTAGACATAATGGTGGTTAAATTGAAAAAAATCGCGAGTAAAAATATCGCGTATTGAAAAATATCAATAATATCATATAAAAAAATATAATAAATATACTTTGTCCGCTCTCGCCTGACTTAGTAGTAGTAGTTACCTTTGCGACCTTATAAGGAAACTATTTGGTAACTTAGAATGGGTTGCGGGGGTAGTGACTTGGCGAATGATGTCAGTAAATTACCAGAGGAACGGCCACAATTGACCAAAAAACAAAAGTTGTTGTTGCTAGATTCCTTCGATGTAATTCGCGATGATTTGGAACCCATAGGTGTTATGTTACTGACCAGGTAAGTTAAACAGGAGGTAACATGAAGTTGTGGTTGGTTGGATTTTGATGTATATATATTTTAACAAATTATATGAGCAATTGCATACAAAAGAAAAAAAAGCCTAAATCGGCTTCTACATTTCTGTTTCATTGCTGCTGTCACTTGCGGAAGTGATTGCATCATTACTACAGTACCTGCATTTTCAAACATACTCCTGTAGTTTGTTGCCATTTTACAAAAACTCTTGGCCTGTATGCACGAGAAGCTGGGGAAGCTGAAGTTATGCGATTCACTGGCTTCCAGGTAGTAATGGGAGACGATAAATTCCTCAGGACAAGCAAGGTGATATGTTTGTAGGTTGAATCCATTAGTAATGCAACAGTAGAAAGGTGCATTTTAAACATGTTTGGATACCAATGTTTCCCATTTACCACGTTGAAATCTTCTTAAAGTAGTCAAAGCAGGTGGTGGATCTTTAGGGTGATCAAAAATGAACAGTTATTGCCAATATTTCAACCCAACATGTATTTAATTACAAATAACAGGCCTTCAACAGGGCATAGCTCGTGATGTTTAACAGTGACCTGGGCACGGAACTATCTTTGGAACTCTTCTTAAACGTATTCGACCCAAAAACCAAGATATAATAATACATGAGCAAGCTGTATAGTCGCGGTGGGAGATTTTACTATAATAATATTGCTGCTGTTCGTCTTAGTAATCTGATGTCATCAATAATGTGGGGGCGAGCCACGTGAGCCTTAGCATAGGGGTGTAATTAGTAGACCTGTCCATCGAAATGTTTGGATGTTAATAATAGTCTCTGTGCTGAGGGAGGGGGGGGGGGGGGGGGGAGGTGTGGGTGGAGGGGAATGATGATGGAAAAAAATCACAGGGAGACCACGCTGAATCTATTTAGGGTCTCTTCGAGACTCTTCGCATCTATTGCGTGTTTTTGTGTTGTGTTTTTTTCGCTAATTTTTGTCATTTATTTTCTCAAACTTGATATATTAGTTACAACGTAATGAATGGCTTGCAAGGGAACTCTCCTTCATCAAACGTCACTAAAGGGATATCTTTCGTCATGGGGGTGAGAATATCGAAAGATCCTTATCCGATTCTTTTAATGACTTGCAATGTATATTTGATATCTACTAGTTAACTACTATTCTCACCAATAGGAGTTATTGCACGTGCGGAGCGAATAATGTAAACACCAATAATACATAATAATATATAATAAAGTAATATTAGAGTAGTTAGCATACATGATTCAATCGATTGTCAATATTATATCCACTGTTATTACTCCCTTAATTATGTCCTTTATTGGTTTGGTATTATTCACTCACATGGCTCTTCTGTTTTTTGACAAGTATTCGAGCAGCGCAATATATTACAATTGAATAAGGTCCTTTTCATGAGAGAGGCTCTCAAGATGTTGGAAATGTTTGAAACCTAATAAGTCGGTCAACCAAATTGGAATGAATGGTTCCAATGAAATGGAACCAACATTGGTACACATGTAGTCTATAAAAAGTTTAGAATTATACACACATACAGACTTCTTTAGTTCATCTGTCGAGTCGACCGCTCTAGGGGGCGAATGGCTAGGTCTACTAATTGTACCTCAACGCAAAGGTTTGTGGCGCCACAAACTGCAGTATCTTTGTTTATGACACACACTACAGTACTAACTGCAACAGACTGCTAACTGGACTGTCTTTTTGTGCCTACTGTCTGATTGTCTGCTTTCTGTCCGTTGTCCATTTTTTCTGACTTTTGTTGAATAAAGCTATTTGATTATTATTATCGTTGCAATCTAGAATACCTTTATTCAGATTCTTCATTGGTGACCCAGACGCAAAGAACTTAAGATGGAACAAACCGACATACAAGCCCACACTCACGCTCTCAAGGACCTTCAGCTACCAGTACAGCCGTCCGCTCTAGCGACCGCCAACGCCGTCTCTATCAAACTCCCTGACTTCTGGACCGATAACCCGGACGTCTGGTTTACGCGCGTCGAAGCTCAGTTCGCCACCCGCGCGATCGTGGCTGACGACACTAAGTTTAACTACGTGGTGATGGCCCTGGACAACGCGACAGCGTCGGAGGTGAGGGCCACCCTGCTCAACCCACCGGCCACCAACAGGTATGACGCGATCAAACTGGCTCTGTGCACCGCCTTTGCCAAGTCCCAGGCACAGAAGGACGCCGAGCTCCTCTCCCTCTCCGGACTTGGAGACAAGAAACCTACCGCCCTTCTACGCTGGATCCGGGGACTCAACAACGACCCCGAAACGCTCCGTCGCGCACTCTTTCTCGCCCAGCTCCCAATTGAGGTCCGCGCAGTGTTGGCCGCGCAGGACCTACCCAGCCTTGACGAACTCGCCCAGGCTGCCGACCGAGTCGTCGAGGCCAGGGAGTTGCGGGCTAGCCCGTCGGCCTTCGCAGTATCCGGACGCTCTGGAGGACGTCCAGCTCCAGCAAGGTAGGTGGGTCCCGATCGCATTCTTCTCCAAGAAACTTTCTGTCGCTGAGAAGAAATACAGCGCCTTTGACCGGGAACTCCTAGCCGCCTACCTGGCTGTCAAACACTTCGCCCACTTCGTTGAAGGACGCAGGTTCACGCTCTACACGGACCACAAACCGTTAACCTTCACGATGTCAAGTGCAGCTGATCGCTCGCCTCGCCAGACCCGCCACCTCTCGTACATCGCCGAGTTCACCACGGATTTGCAGCATGTACAAGGCAAACACAACGTGGTGGCCGATGCCCTCTCCAGAATCGACACGGTGCATGATGGCCGCGCTAACAAGTTTGCTCTCCTGCTGCACCCCAACCCCAGTGCGATCTCCACGATCGACTACAATATCCTGGCCACTGCGCAAGCCGACAGCATAGACGAGATGGCCGCCTATCAGACCGCAATCAGCGGCCTCGTGCTCCGTGACATACCATTCGGCGCAGTGACGGTGCTCTATGACGTCTCCACGGGCTTGCCACGACCAGTCCTGCCCAGCGAGTGGACTCGGCGCGCTTTCGACTCGATTCACAATCTTTCTCACGCTGGCGCCCGACCCACGCAGAAGGCCGTGGCCTCCAGGTTCGTCTGGCACGGCATCAAGCGTGACGTCTGCCGTTGGTGCCAGGAGTGCCATGGCTGTCAGGCTTCCAAGATCCACCGACACGTCCGAGCTCCCCTCGTCACCCGCGCTCCGCCGAGTGGACGCTTCAGCAGCCTCCACATCGATCTGGTCGGTCCCCTACCCGAGAGTGAAGGTATGAAGTACCTGCTCACCATCGTCGACCGCTTCACCAGGTGGCCAGTGGCAATCCCGATGCCAGACTCGATCACAACGACGATCTCGAAGAACTTTATCCGGCACTGGATCTCTAACTTCGGAGTCCCCATAGACATCACCTCGGATCGAGGGCCCCAGTTCATGTCGGACCTCTGGGCTGAGGTGAACAAGCTGTTGGGCATCGCCGCCTCCCAGACCACAGCATACCACCCGCAGGCCAATGGCATGGTTGAGCGCCTGCACAGGCAGCTAAAGGCAGCCATCAAGGCCTGTACCACAGGGCCGAACTGGATGAACGAGTTGCCCCTCGTCATGCTCGGCATCCGCTCAGCGTGGCGAGAGGACCCTGACTGCTCGCCGGCCGATCTAGTGTATGGCGAGTCCCTCCGCCTCCCGGGCGAGTTCTTCCAGTCTCACGATGCCCGCACCTTGCAGCCGTCAGAGACGTTCGCCCACCAGCTACAGGCAGACATGCGCAAGGCTCTCCCACCTCCACCAGCACATCACACCGAACGCACGCCGCAGGTGCCAGCCCACCTTGCAGCCACTGGCTACGTCTATGTCCGCGTGGACAAGAAGGCCAAACAACCGCTGGAGCGGCCATACAATGGACCCTTCAAGATCCTGGCACAACACGACAAGCACTACACCCTAGAAGTGAATGGCAAGCCGGATAACGTCTCCATCGATAGGCTGAAGCTGGCTTACATCTCGCGGCCACCACCTACTTGGGCAGAAGTCGCAGGTCGTCAAGCTGTGCCGACTCCAGCGCCGCCTCCTACACCAATCCTGCCTCCTCCAGCGCCACTACTAACTTCCAGGTCAGGCCGCTCTATCAGACAGTTCGTTTCCAGGCAGCTATCATCGCGTCGTAGTCCTCCTCTGGGGGGGGGGGGGGGGGGGGGGGGCTTGTGGCGCCACAAACTGCAGTATCTTTGTTTATGACACACACTACAGTACTAACTGCAACAGACTGCTAACTGGACTGTCTTTTTGTGCCTACTGTCTGATTGTCTGCTTTCTGTCCGTTGTCCATTTTTTTGACTTTTGTTGAATAAAGCTATTTGATTATTATTATCGTTGCAATCTAGAATACCTTTATTCGGATTCTTCAGGTTTATCTGTACTTACGTGTGCGCCAAGGCGAAGGCCCTGCCGAACGTGAATTTTTTGTTTTATGAATAATTTTTAATAATTTTTTGATTTTTTTTTTAATTTTGTTTAATAGTTTATAATATTTGAAGGAGGCTGCTGACTCTCTAACTACATTTCAAGCTACATTTGGTGCATTTCATTTAATGTTAAAATAAACTAAGGCATCTACAAAGTCAAGATTTATTAGATTATCAGCTCCTTCTCTTCATGCCACCACCCTATCACAAGCAAACATGGGGTACACTTAATAAAATGTTGTTAATAAATGTTGAATACAATATCCTTTAAAAGGGATCCCATATCCTATTTAGGATCATTCAGATAACTAAATCAGATAGTTTCCATGGTAGTTTTTAGAAAGGTTGATGGTTTTTAAACAGGGTGATGATTTTGCTAATAATTCAATAATTAGCTTTGGAAGATGGCCTGCTCTTCCTCCACAAGTAAGTCAGTGAGTGATATTCGCATTGAGTGACACACAACATAAAAATACATGAAAAATACATTCAATGAGACATTTATGCCTTAATGCTTCCCAATCTGAATCACATACCCCGCCTTGTTCATTAGTCAATTGACGGCTATGATTTTCTAACTCTTATTATTTTCGCATTTTGTTAATTGACGGTTATGATTTTCTAAGTCTTATTATTTTCTTTAAATGTTGTCTTCCATTACTAAACTATTACGCAAGATTTGTTCACCTTTGTATTCTTTTTGTTAACTGTTGTGTTTTATTTGTTTAAAATACTTAATAGGTTGTTTGAGGATCATCCTGATTGTAAAAGCATATTTATTGAAGATGGAATCGATGATGAAGAAGCAAATAAAATATTGAGGAGACATGGAATGAAAATTATGGGTCTTGTTATGAGAGGGATGGAAAACGTTGAATCAAATGATGAAGAACATTTAAGTAATGTTCTTATCGAACTTGGGAAACGGCACGTTGGCTACATGGCAAAACCTTTTTTAATTGAGGTAGGCTGATTAAATTTTCACAAAAATATTTATTGAAATGTTAAATATGAACCTATATAAGAAATGTTGCAAAACTAAATAATCAACTTAATTAACGACAAACTGATTAGGTAAGAGACAGTCTGACATTACAGTAAATTAATTAGTTAATTAATACAAAAATACGTTGGTATAAAGTTGCATATATACTGCCTTCAGAAATTCTTTAATTTAGAATACATTGTACGTGTGCTGTGTAGTCCAGTAGGACATTATTATGGTAGTGGTATACAGACATTGGATGAGGATGCACTGCTATAGTGCAGTCAGTGCAGCATTTTGTGTTTAGGACATGGTCTAACTAACCCTTTCACTAAACAATACCGGTAGCTATTATAACAGAAGTTTCCCGTTGTTTAATTGATTCTGTCAAATCTGCCAATGCAGTACCGGTACCTCAGTTCTTCTACTTCATGTTGGCCTGAGGTCCCCCTGCAAGTAGTCATAAATAGGCGACTGCTTTGCTTTGATGTAGTGATGGATTGATTGTCAGAGATTAAACTGGTGCTGGTGGGGATACTGTGACGATAATGCAATGAGGATGCTGGTTAAGAATCAATCATAATCAATATTTTTGACACGCATATATTGTTAATCCCTTATGCGGTGCAAAACATGCATTCTAAGAGAGCAAGGGCTGATTTTCACTAAATGTACTCAAAAGGCGCTTTGGTGAATAAATGATATTAATATTTTATTATAAACATTTGATATCATTTGGAATAGTCCAAGGCACATTTGAATGGCGGTGATTTTTTATGTCAGTTTTTTTACTTTTTATCGTTTTTTTTTTAATAAAGAAATTTGCATACAGGCTTCGTCCATTTAATGACTTTTGTGTCCGTTTTCTTCAAACTGCCAGAGTGATTTCTGTACTGTCAGACTGTTTAATTCACCATGCCTGTGCCAATACAATTAAAATTTTGTCGATTTCTGGCCTGCCAGATAGTGTAATTGTGCAATGCCTGTTGTAAAACATTCTAAAATTGATGTTGATGATTTGTGGACTGTTAGGTAGTCCATTTCCCTATGCCTGTCGCAAAATTATCATTTTTTAACCAATACGATCTCGTTAACAATACAGGGAATGGAGGGAATGGTGGTTTTAAACGTTCAAAAAATGTATTATTATTTGGCTTTTATTGTTTATATATACCTACAGTAATGAATTGTAATGTAATAATGTAATATAATTGTAATGAGTTGTGAATAGTAATGACAACAAATGTTACACTTTGGTCATTTAATGATCAAAGACCAAAGACAGTAGTTTCTTTTAGGCTTGTATTCATTGGATAGAGGCTCTTACAGTATCGGATGGTTTATATGAATGAGAGGTTAATTGTATATTAACAATTTAAACCAGGGTAAAGTATAGTATTCAACCCTTAAACATCCAAAGGGCCTTATAAAGCCCATGCTGTATCTCGAGTCCTCTGCAAAGTATTATAATTACTTATTATTTATTTTTATATTAGACACTGATAGAGGCTGATTATATAAATAAATATTAAATTTAATTTCCAGAAAATTGTGGTCAAGATATACTGCGATCGGTACTCTGATGTTGAAATTGAGTTAAAGTCTTTTAAAAATGTTTGGGGAATTTAATTGAGAAATATCGAAAAGAATTTGGATTCCACGAAAAAAATGAGTACGAATGAAGAAAATAAAAGTATGGTCGGTAACCAATTTTCAAAAGCGTTGATCCCATTTCCAAAAGAATAATCCCAGTAATATTTATATTTAGTTAGCCAAGAAACTAATTTGCACAATATAGAATTCGAGGTGGATTTTTTTTTTAAAATCGAGAAAATTTTATTTTTTGCGAATATGCAATTGATCCGATGTGCTTTTATTAAATAAATATGAAAATAAAATATTGGCATTAAGTTGGGCTAATTTGAAATTTGCGTTAAACTTTGCCATGAACGAACGGCGCAAAAATGTAATATTGATGGAGATTTTATATAAAGTTACAACAACTACAACTTTTTTCCATTTGGATTAATTATCTCGAACCATAAATTTTCGTTTTTTCATTATGCCACTTTCAAAATTACACCCTAACCAGCACCGCGCACACACCTGTTCTTATCAGTAAGTAATGACAGCTGTATTTGTCCAGTTGAAGTTTTCGGTGAGGGTATTTTATTTCAAGGATAGAAATTGTTGTTCAAACTTCCGCAGTTAATATTAATGGTGTATTTTTTATGGATTGTCGTGTTGTCATTTTTGTTTGTGCAAATTATTAACTAAAACATGCTGAGCTGGGTTGCTGTGCTGGGTTGCTGTGCTGGGTTGCTGTGCTGGGTTGCTGTGCTTGGTTGATCGGTGTATATTTTTGATTTTAATCTCCCGAAACATTTACAAACTATATATATTAAAAAGTAAATATCTGGTGATGTTTAAAAAATGAGGCGATTGTCTTCAGGGACATATCATACATATCAGACATAAACAAAAGAAAAAGTTAGTTATGACATGGAATACATTTGAAACCATTAAATTAGTTTTAATTTAGAAGTTCATAAAATTCTCTAGGGTTAAGCAAAAACCACATGGTAAATACATCATACATATTTCGACTATTTATATATTAATTTATTCTTTAGTAAGTATAAATAATAATTAAATAATTATTATTTACTTTTGCAGATGTTCGCCAATCACTTTATTTGCTCACTTAAACCTGTGTTCATAGTTTGGTCACCAGAAGTGGAAAATGCATGGAAAATGTTTTTCAAAATTATCACATACAACCTTATAAAAGGTTACAATGTGCAGCTCAATAACACTCCACTATCATAAACAATGCAAGGTTAATGACATCTCTACAAATAGATACAGGTCATCAATATCAAATCACAGTGATGTGAAGATGTATGACGACTCTGCTTCGATTTGAATATTATTATATATTATGATCTGAGATTTGACATTGTGTTGAAATAGCAAAAGAAGGAGCTTTACATATATACCATAAATAAGTTGATCAAATTTTCAAATTTTGTAATATAAATTGTAATATAAAACTAATTTTTAAGAAATATAATAAGCACTCCAAGCCTGTGTTATTTCGCTCTGGATGTAGGACAATTCGGTCCCGGACAATTCGGTCCCGGACAATTCGGTCCCGGACAATTCGGTCCGGACAATTCGGTCCCGGACAATTCGGTCCGGACAATTCGGTCCAATGCTGATAATTGTCCGGGACCGAATTGTCCGGTTCCTTATAGCACTTTTTAGTGCTTTTTTGATATTGGTGAATGTTCTAGAACATTAGTAGAGATATTTTTATGGTAGCTAGTGTTATTTACTTGCTAGAATATTTTGAAATATTAAAAATTCTGTATTTTTATTTTATTTTTGTTATTGGTAAGTGTTCGAGAACATTATTATATATTATTTATTAAGGTGTAGCTAGTGTTTTTTTTTACTAGCTAGCATTTACTTGAAATTATAAAAACACTTGTGAAAACATTGATATTTCATAATTAGGCCTAAACTGTTGCTGATTATATTAATTACCAAAAATATTGAAGATATTATAACAGTCCCTGTATGAGATCCAGCTATTATCTAAGATAATAATTTAGGCTTGTTAACCAACCAACAACACATGCAGTATACATACGCAATATATAAAAAAAAATCAGTTTTAAACAATTTAAATACAAACTATTACTAGCTAGTAAATAATTCACAAGCTCCATAAAAACACCATACAGTAGCTACCATAACTAATAATGTTAACAAAAATAAAGTAAAATTTTTTTTATTTTCAAAAAATTACTAGCTAGTAAAAAAAATACTAGCTACCATTATATATTAAGGTTCTAGAACATTCACCATTATATAGTACCAATTAAATTTGGTCCCGGACAATTCGGTCCCGGACAATTCGGTCCCAAAACACAACATTAATGGGACCGAATTGTCCGGGACCGAATTGGCCGGCACAGCATTCTTAAAAATGCAGCTGCAATGCAGCATGCCGATCCTAGTAGTAGTATGTGTGATAGGATAGGGAGTTGTGGTGGCGCAATTTTGTCGACAAGCCGGCACAACATTCTTAATATATATGTAATATATATAATAATAATAAATGGTTAGTAAATAATAAAGAGACCAATATCCATAGGAGAAGTTCAACGACGGGCAAAGACTTTACACAACAAACCAGCGCCTTCAAAATATAAAGATAATTGTAACAATAAACAGTACACAACAGGGGAAGCAACAAACTGCACAAGATCTACATGTGTACCGTGTAAGGCGATGCTACCTATGAAGAAATTTCACTCCAATGCTAGGGATAAAAATAAACAGTATAATATTAGATGTAAAATGAGATGTGACAGTAACAATCTTGTGAATTTAGTAATATGCCTTAAATGCAACAAACAAGGGGTGGGCTCAGCCATGAAATTCAAAGCTAGGATAGGAAACTATAAATCCCAGATCACTAACAGAAAGACACCGAGTTGTACAATTGATGCACATTTCACCGAATTAGAATACCATCTGTTTGCAGATTTTAGGATCACACCCATTGAAAGAGTAACAGCGAATACTTAAGTAAGGACTTAAAGACAAAACTAAGAAAAGGGGAGGGATACTGGCAATGTTAACTGAATACTTTAGAACCATACGGGATGAGCTCAATAAATGGAGCAGTTGTTAACTCATAAGGTCTACAAGCCTTTAATCCCTCTTAGAGACTCGGACTGTAAAACATTTTAAATATAATATAATTTTAAAATGTGTAGTTTCTTAGAAACAAACATTTACTATAATTTAGCTACAATAATACCATGATTAAGAGTAATGCCAACTGGAAAATTTAAGAAATAAATATATATTTTTAAAAACAGCGGGATATTGGTCTCTCTAATATTTACTTCAATTTATTATTATTATTATTAATTGACCGGATCACGCACCCTGTGGTTGTATTTATCTACTTGGGTTTTATAATTTATACAATTATGTAATATATATATAATGCAGCTGTAATGCAGCATGCCGATCGTAGTAGTGTAAAAGATAATAATGGTTGACAGATAGATAACATAAAAACTAGAGAGGCTACGAATTAAAATGATAAAGGTAATTCTATCTGTTATGCCCCAAGCACAGAATGTTATTTGTTACATTAAATGTGGATTCCCAAAAACTGATAGATATTAATAATAAAAACTGATATGATATTTACAAAAAATATTTATGTAATACGTACTGTGTGAGTGATATCCATTGCACTATGAATTTAAATATACACGGGAGGTGGGGAAGAACCCCCCCTTCAAGATGCCTGGGGGAGCAGAAACCCCCTTGCCCCTTTCCTAGAACCCTGTGGAAATATTAAGTTGATACATAATTAACAGAGAACTAATTAGTAAAGTACTATTAGTAGGAGAAATCAGCTGTTTGATTTTGATTTGATTGGAAGTAAGTTTGTCATGAGGGGTGAGAGGGGACTCGAGTTTGTAGGACAGAGATTGCGTGTTGTTTAAGTTTAAGTGAGAGGGAATATTAATAAATTATTTATTATATTATATTATATATACCGATACTTATATTATATTTGTAACGTAACTATTTGTAATTAAGTTTATTGCGAGAATAATAATATATTTCGTACCGACTGGTGGTGCTTCATCAGATCAAACTAAACAGAATAAGTACAGAGTTGGGTTATAACAAATAAGGTAAAACACAGAAAATATGATTAATATGTAGAATGGATGTTAATATTTGTTTATATAAAGGGATACTGGGGCAGTCTGGATGTGAGTACAGTATAGTAGTAATAACACGGTAACGATATAATTTAATCCAATTTGACTAATTACACTGAACGTACATTACAAAGGTGTTTTAAATGTTAATAAATATTATTAATGCCCTAAATTAATAAATGCTACAAATAGATATATCCTAAATTAATAAATGCTACAAATAGATATATCCTAAATTAATAAATGCTACAAATAGATATAACCTAAATTAATAAATGCTACAAATAGATATATCCTAATTTAATAAATGCTAACTAATATGTCATAACTTAAATTGATATATGCTACTGTTACATCATAAATTAATAAATGCTAATGATGCATTCTAAATTAACAAATGCTACTGATGTATCCTAAATGTTTTATGTATTTTGGTGTTTTTAATTTTTAATATTACCCCCCCCCCCCCTTTATGCTTATTATGTTAGTGTGTATGTTTAATGTGGTTGTGGGCCCGTTATATAAATTTTGTATACCGCGTAGAAATGGTATGAATATTGATGATACGTTCACTGATAATTTACCATTAATAACTTTGTCACCTCAAACTCTTTTATAAATAAACTTTCTAGAATTCTTCGTCTTAAAGTGTAGTTCAATCCTCTGTGTAATATTTTGGAGTTTTCAAAATCAGGTGTATGTTTTGATGTGATGATATGGGCGGTGAGTTCTGGTTGTTTGATTCTACTGTGTTTTATATATGCAGTGTGTACTTTTTGTTGGACGTCCTTTGTATAACTAGATTCTCCTATGTAAAATTTCCCACATGAGCATGGTATACTGTTTGATCTGATGAAGCACCGCCAGTCGGTACGAAATATATTATTATTCTCGCAATAAACTTAATTATATTATGCATCAACTATCATTAACTCATTTTAGTAACTATATATATTTAACTAATTTAATATTATATTTCATTATATATTTATTTAATCAAACTCAGCTTATTCATATTGTGGTTTTTTCATGTTCTACGCATGTCCTCAGATCATCATAATGATGGTAACTCCACCTACTGGCTCCAGAAGTCCAGGAACTCCTGCCAAGCACCTAACTGATCTAGACTTTGCTGTTGACTTAGGAGTACTCTCAGAATCACTAGAGGTAGCCCAAAGGCTCCTCAGCTCATTAGAACAGGCTGCTTCTAGTTTTGGTCTTTTTATTAACTCCAAAAGAACAAAATTTTGACAGTTAACTTTGAAAGTACTCAGCAAGTCTCGGACCGGATGATCCTAACCTCAAAGGATGGTATGCTTGAGCATGTGGACGACTTCTGTTACCTGGGATCATGGATCCGGAAGTCAGGTGAGGACCTTCGAATACGTAAGGAAAGGCATGGGCAGCATTATTATTATTTATTTCATTTCGTACACCGGCAATCCGGGAACAGCATAATGTACCAGGGACCCCTAACACACATGTAACACTAAATTACTAAAGGAATTACTAAATTGGAATGAATAGCAGAATAGGCATTGAATGGGCTTTCCAAGATTTGGGAGTCACACAGAATTTATAGAAAACTTAATGTCTGATTACTTAGAGCAGTAGTTCCAGTACTCCTTTATGAGAGTCCATGATGAGCTCTAACTGCTGAGGACACCAAATATCTGGATGGCACGTTCATAAGAATGCTACGCCGGGTTCACTGTGTCAAGTACAATGCACATATCTCCAATCAGACACTTCATAACATTGGGGGTGTCTCATTGGTTCCCCCAAGCTTGACACTAGAACAAAGCCACTTCCGTTTTGCAGGACACTGTTTTCGCCGTGAGGACCAGCCTGTGCACAGTCATGTGCCTCCTAAAGGACTCTATAATCTCGTGAAAATATGGCAGTGCAACTTTGTTGATAAGCCCGCATAGCATTCTTAATGCATGCTACATTGCGCTTGCCAATTGTGGATTGCGTGGTGGTGACAAAATGTTTTTGTTAAGCTGGTATAGCATCTCAATGTAGAGTATCAATGCAGCCACCAGGCCGATTATAGTAGTAGTAGTAGTGTATCCTTTTGTGTTTGGCGATGACGGCCTCAAACGATACTGACTTTGATTCCTGCACTGTCTAATAAATAGCGCAGATCTGGGTCACTTCCCACTTGACCTGTAAGGGCTCCAGTAGGTCTACTAATACCTACCGGACCTCGTATCACTCACTATGGAGGCGAGTAGGTCTACTAATACCTACCAGATGGTGATGATATTGTTATTCTGATTGACCACCGCAATAATACCGACTTGCCTGAGAATAATGCCTGAGGACTTTCAAAGTTATAATGCCTGACTTTCAAAGTTAACTGTCAAAATTTTGGTCTTTCTGGAGTTAATAAAAAGACTAACACTAGAAGCAGCATGTTCTAATGAGCTGAGGAGCCGTTGGGCTCCCCCTAGTGATTCTGAGAGTACTCCTAAGTCATCAGCAAAGTCTAGATCAGTTAGGTTCTTGGCAGGATTTCCTCGACTTCTGGAGCCAGTAGGTGGAGTTATCATCACCCCATCATCATTATGATGATCTAAGGACATGCGTAGAACATAGTCAACCACAATTATGAACAAGAATGGTGCAAGTGCGTCTCCCTGGAGGATGCCCCATAACACTTCAAATGGTTCTGTGTCACTGTCAACAGTAGACACAAATGTTGTCGAACCATCGTATACTGATCTGATTGCTGCAATAATTTCATCAGGAATCCCATATAATGAAAGTATGCTGAACATACGTGAGCGAGAGACTGAATCAAAGGCCTTGAAGAAGTCAACAAAGATAACAGCCAGATGCTTGTCTTTCTTTTTTGATAACTCTTCAATTATCCTTCTAAGTGCCAAAATGGGCTCCATGGTCCCACGACCTTTACGGAACCCATTCTGATTTCCACGGAGCAGTCTCAGAGCGATTTAATATAATTCTATTGTATAGCTTTGCAGCAATCGAGATCAATGAGATTCTCCGAAAAGAACCATAGAGTGTTAGGTTGCCCTTCTTGGGAACTGGCACCAACTTATTTGTTTTCATTTCTTGTGGGACTCTTGTTGTTCGGTACATGTCTACTATGATGGGATAGATGAGCTTTAAACACTCAGGTATTTTAAAGACCTCAGGGGGAACACCATCTACTCCACTGGCACGATTGGTCTTAATGCTCTTTGCAGCAGCTTTCACTTCTGCAAAGGAGATATCGCCAATGGGAATATCTGGGAGTACACAGACTCAGACACTTTTACTTCTATACAGTTATCAGGCAATACCCTGTCATTATTGAGGAGCTTTTCCAAGTGGGCCTTCCAACCATTGAGGCGATCGGCTGGTGATTCAGCCTTAAACTTGGTGGTTGGTTGGCTTTTCCGCCCAATCCTAAAAGAGGCTATCCTAATATAAGTGTAACATAAGGAATCATAAACCACAAACGACTATAGTGAAACATTTTTGTCAAAATGAAAACCATGATTCTAGAGTTCGAAATAACCCCCATCATTGGTACAAGGTAAGGATACTGGCAGTGCACCTTAAGAATAATCAAGCATTTGTTGTTAACACTATAAATGAAGACGTTTGCAAAAATTGATTGGAAAGACAAGCAACTAAAAACAGCTTACACCTACTCTCAACCAATATAAATTCACCAAGGAAAAATAAAAAAGATAAACAAAGTAACAAATATGATAAGCCTGCCAGAGTACACACTATTACAGTTAGTGAAATCTGTTTAGTCATTATAACCTAATTGTTCAACACCAAAGAAAATATATCCTCTTTGTAATCCGCATTTCTTCGAAATAGTTAAGCATTTTTTCCATCGGTCTTTGGCCTCGAAAAAATATGCTTTTACTTTTCCTCGAAAATTCAGATAAAAAAAGGAACAAAAAATGTTACTATTTCTTTTTGTTAAAGAAATAACATTAGAAAAAAATATCTTGTAATACATTGTATGTATATATGTATGTTTGTAATGTATGTATACATTACAATATTGTAATGAATGTTGACATGTCCTCCCTTGGGACCATTAATGCATTAAATGAAGTACTTATGACTTGTTATGTTAGAGGGACAGGATGCTTTTAGAATAATACAGTATATTCCGAACAACATGGATCAGTAGTTATCATATATTAAGTCATAGCCATGATAATGCTGACCCGACTTCAGTGAAGAAGACTTCAGGATTTTAATATGGGGGGGGGGGGGGGGGGGGGGGGGGCAGTCCAATTGTATATCCCGGTTGCCGCATGTGCCAACGCCCAATATTTATTTATATAGCCAAAAATAGATGTACCAGTAATTTATGAAGACAGGAATTGGTCTTCTATTTCCTTCCCATTGGTATTTAGATCACTCGGCAACACTAAAATACAAATTATACATTATTACTGTTTTTCTAACTCAACAATACTAAATACAAATACGATATGAAATGATGCTACACAATGTTTCATAACGTTCTTAATTTTAATCTTTTAATCTTAAAATTAATCTTTCATACGTGTCAAAACGTGTAAAAAGATAAAACAAGTGAAAAATGTGTTATTAATTAGGCAATGACAATAACAATTAGAATTTATTATAAAAATCCTTTTTTTCCCACTAATATTTTTAAAATTGAGTGAATTAATCTAAATTTTTTTCACGTTTTAGCTACATTCAAACCAAACTTCAGATAATATTAATTTGATTTACCTTGAAATTCTGTTAGAAAATATTTCGCAATGATGAACTCTAAGATTGGTGTGCTGTGTACAAGAAGAAATTTCTGAGGATAGTACATTCAACATCCTAATCAAATTGATGACGCGACTACATAGCCAAACCTATATTTAGAAATGTTGATACATTTATATTATTAGTATGATAATTGATTTTTATTGATGTTAGATAGAAATGGCAATTGTAATGATTGAAATGGATTAATAGAATAGGATTAATAGGATGTAAAGGAAAAATAATATTAGTCCGTGATATTCACGTCTACCATCAGTAATGGAACTATAAGGGATTAGTAATGGAAAGTCTTTTGCTCATAGGTTTCTGATTGATTTACCATAAATTGTCCTTTGAGCATAAATTAGTTTTTAAAATTTGCATAATAATTAAAATATATATATGCACAATGGAATAACAGTAATGGATTGCGGGGTAGGTAATGTGAAAATTTGAGCCATATAGATATCGCTTTACGTAATTATTAAAAAAGCTGCTAAATGAATGATGTATTAGATAAGTTATAACACAAAATTTATATTGTTAATGGGAAATTATTAGGTAGAGAATTTACATTGATACGATATGAGTATAATTCAATTTAAATAAAATTGGGCTGACCAGACATGACCAACAGTTTAATCTTTACTGAACAATTAATGTTTTTTACCATGGGGAAAATATGAACAGTTGTAATGTATGGATGAACATGTCCCCATACCCGGGTAATGGCGTGACCCTGCATGCGCGTGTTAAAATGTGAACCTACGCCGGGGTCGTGGCGTGACCTCATCCTCGGGAGGTGACATACCTACCAGGACCACGTTTTATAAATGATTTTAAGAGCTAACATTAGACTCGGCCAAGATTTCGGAGCAGATTTCGGCATAGATTTTGGCTTAGATTTCGGCTTATATATCTAAGCCTAAATCTAAACCAGTTGCCAAGAATCTAAACCAGTCGACAATTTCATATTTTCGAGCCCCATACTTTATATATGTTGTTTGTTAAGCTTGGATTTTAACATAATTGGCCTATCTGTTTAAATACTGCTAAATATTTTAAATACACCACAGCAAAAAATATAGACGCAATATTTACTTGGCCTACTGTACATATAAAAACAGAATCCAGTATCTAAATTAAACAAATAGTTAAATATTTCATATAACTACTTAAAAATATTAAACCAATGTTCAAAACCATGGTTTTGAAATATTATTAACATAATATAAGTTATTTACATCCTGATTTTCTAAACTTAATATAAAATACTGTGATTTAAGTCGTTGATATTTGGAGTCACTATAAAAGGGTTTAGATTAAATATAAAAAAAAATCGAAAATTTTGACTCTGTGCGGGGGTACCCCAATTTTGTAAGCGAAATTTTCAAATCAATAACCGTTTTGGAGTTATGAGAGATGAAGATGAAAAATCATCATCATCTTCATAAAGAAATCGAAAATTTTTTGCTTTTTAATTTTTTGCATATTTCATATTATTCATTTTAAAAAACCAAAACAAATGGGATTCTGGGACGGAAAATGATACTACTGTATTCAGAATTCGTTAAAACATGCAGAATTTGTGCCTACCAACTAAGCATATAAAACTAAACGTAAGCCACCACTTACGCAATAAAAGGACCGCATATGAGACTGGTACCATATATGTGATTATGTGATGTATGATTTTATTGACTAAGCTAAACATAATGAATAAAACAAGATACAGAATAATGCACTGAGTGAAAGTCGTCCTACGAAAGATATATGAAATAATGAGAAGAATAAGTGAAAGAAAATCATGACATAACAAATGAGAGATATATTATACATAACCTCATACATAGAGGCTAGCAGGGGCCTAAGGAAGGTAGATTCTGGGGTGATAAGCCAGCCAATGGGAGAGCAGCACATGGCAAATTGAGTGTATCGAACAGAGGCCGAAAAACGTGTTAGCCTATGTGCAATATATTTCCCCCTTTTACATATATATTAATGGTCATGTGTATTATAGTTTAGTTGGCATATATTCCAGTATAGCAGTAATAGTTTTCGATCGCTGGACTATCATCACTACTGGTATCTATTCATCAGTCACTTGATTAACAGTAAATTTACCAAAGAAACGCTTTATTTCACCGGCCTACGGCCAAGTCAGTCAGTCGAACCACCAGTCAGCCATTAGCCAGCGTGCGCGTAGGGAACAACCACCAGGGACGATCGGTCGGGATCCTCTGCCAACCGGGATCCCGTCACAATTAAATAACTTTTACTTACTATCTTATACAAGATAGTAAAAGTTGTTGTGTAATGTAAAATGCAAAAAATATCCTTCCTACCCAACTGATGCCCAAAACCTGGAACATCAGTTCTGAAGCCATTGCTCAGCCAATTAATCCATCTGCACACTTGTGTAAGGTATTTCAATGAAGCACCTAAGGTAACCATCTTCCTGTTGCATCTTTGGGAAGCCCTTCTTCTTAGATGGGTCAGGGTTTGAAGGGATAAAACTTTTCACTGAAATTATAGGGATTCCATGTAGTTAGTAGTAGTAATTTATTGGCGATAACAGGATAAGAGATTGGGCAACAAAGAAGGACATGAGACTCGTCCTGTACAGACGTGCTGTCACAGGAACAGACTCTCTGGTCCCTCGGAGTCCTGCTCCAACGGTCCTTCTCAACCCTTAGATTGTGGCATTGTGCGAACTAAGCCGTATTCGTGTCATAGCAATTCGAAAATAATCAGGAATATAACAATCTCTCAGTTTATAAATCGGATGGCAAGTGAGATTAGGATAAATAATATCCGTTGTAAATCTGGTTGCCGTCACGGGTTTACTTTTAATACGCCTACGCATTTCAGTAAATGGATTCGGTGCGTCATATTTTATTGTACTTTGTAAGATCCTATAACCTGGAGTTTTATACTCTTTACATATACGGTGGAATGGTATCTCTAGATCAACATATACCTCTACACTTGACCACTTTATTTTTAGTAATAAAATACATGATAATTGTTTTGAAGCTGAATCGATTCACTCGGGTGCTAATTTGTCGGCGCACTCGCCTATATACACAGAGTTCCATGTTGATGCACCGATGAACGCCATCGAGTGGAAATTGAACTATATAGATAGGATATTTTAAATGCAATTGAAACTGCAGCCAAGGAACTTCCTTAGTCGGGTAACTGCGGTAATAGTTATACGGGGAATATTTTACCGGGATGGAATCAGTATGTTAGACCGCATAAACATGAAGTTGATTTTTGGTATAGTGTGTGGGCTGCTGCTGGTCAGCCGAACAGCAGGAAAAGTGAATTATTTAACTTAAAGCAGAGAGCTCGTGCTCAATACAAGTACCGGTACTCGGTGAGGCGTTTAAAGAAATTTGCTGACAAAATAAAAGGGAAAATTTACTACGGGCGTCAGTAAAGGGTAGTACCAATATTTTTAAACAAATAATCTAATATATCTACAAATAATATATCTAATATAATTAGTGATTCAGTTGAAGGGGAGACTGATAATCAATGTGTTGCGAATTAATTCAGTGCAGTATATAAAGTGCTATATAATCAGGAAGATGACCATGACCAGGGTGTGGATTTTTCAGAAATAAACAACAGTATCCAAGATTTTGAATGTTTTTTATATTTTACCAAGGATATTATTATATGAATGTATTGTAGTAATTGTATATCCAGAATTTCTACCTACCGTAGTAAATCACACTTTCATGAGTAACTAAAATATACATAATGCATACATCAAATGCATGATAATCAATCATAATCATAATGCATGATCTTATACATGAATGATGCTCGTACGCATCTAATGGGAAATAAAATCTATCTTATTCTTTCTTATCTTATTCATTTTATCTTATTATAGAGTATCTTATTCTTTCGATTCTGATAGCTTAATTAATGGTGGACCGGTACTAAAGGAACATCTGTGTAATTTATTTAATACATTTATTACTCATGGCTTTCTGTCCAAGTGCCTATCATTAGTTGCATTGGTACCATTAGTAAAAGATAATCGTGATGAAATTTCCAGTGTTGACAATTAACGTGCTATAGCAATTGCATCTGTACTGTTGAATTGCTAATTAATTATATTGTTAGAGGTGGACACCTAAAAGGTGGATGAATTACAGTTTGGTTTTATAGCTAATTCCAGTATTGGCATGTGTAGTTGGACAGTTACGGAAGTAGTAAGCTTATTACCTACAGAAGGTAAATAATGGTTGCCTAATAGATTTTATTAAACATAAGGGATGGTGTTGATAGAAGAACGAGATATAGGGTCTAAACACTGGCAAATAATATTTAATTCTGCAAACAAACGTTATCGACCTACCAGGCAGCTTCAGGTTTAATAAAAACGTAAGAACTATATGTAAATGCAGTAGTATTACGTATACCACTTCATCTCTTCATTACTTATATATTTTATCAAAGCTTTTGATTTGGTACAGTGGAAGCAACTTTTCAATGAACTGATAAAGAAAGGATTTAATGTATTACTTCTGAGGTGTTTGTTTTTTATTTTTAGGAATCAAATTTATTTCATGCTGTGGAATATAACATCTGATAAATTTTCTGTAATGGGGTCAGGGTTCCGTCATTTCACCTACTTTGTTTAGTGTTGTTTTAAATATTCTTATATTTTGAATGACTTGGTCGCAGTCGTTCTATGGGTTATCGTTCGGTTTTAAAGTTTAAGCACAATGATGTTACGTTTAACTGTGACATATTGCTCCTGATAGAAACGTTGGCATCAGAATAGTAGACATACCAGGGTACTACACCTTTGAAACAGTTGCTAAAAAGGGACCAATGCGTTACCCAATAGGTGGAATAACAATTGCTGTTGAGCCTTGGCTAAATGCAGAGATGCTATCAAAGAATGGCTCATATGTTGCTATTACTACTGTCTTTGGAATATTCTGCTGCTGCTATTTTGCCCCAGATACAGCTCTAGAAGACCTCATCATTAGGGTTCTCCGGGTCCTCGATATTCTGGATGAAATACCGGATAACTACAGTTGTTACCCCATAATAATATATTATTTTAATTCCTGTATAGATATTGATGATAGCCCAAAAGCTGTGGCATTAGAATCCCTCATGGATGATTTCAACCTCCAACTTCAGAACGATAAAGAGCAGTTCGATTGATTTAGTATTCTCTAATCGACTACCATTAAAAATGACCTACAACCCCAATGGACTTAGGAAGCACATACCTGTTACAACAACCTGGGTAGTCGATGAAGCAGCTAGCCAACGAGAATGGGGTGAATTATTCATACCCTGGAAGAGAGAAATTGACATTGAGAAATTGAGAAGCAATGATAATTTACAGTGAGTGAATGAACTAATTAACCAAATTAACTTAGCTGAGGCATACGCAACTCTCGCTAATGTCATTACGGGAGCTGCACCACTATCTAAACCGCCGTATCGAAAAACAAAACCATGGTTCGACTCACACAGCAAACTATTCTAGAACTAAACACAGCTGCAAAAAGCAACATATCAATACGAGATCAATTATATAAGATGAAACGCAATTATAAAAGACTGCTTAAGAATAAACAACTAAAATGCAAACACAATGGGATATCTGGGGGACCGGACAATTTCCTCCCAGTAATTTTGGCCTTATGCACAGCATTATTCAATGCTTGTCTCTTCAGTGGTACTGTGGTGAAGCGTTGGAAGTCAAGTATTATGAAAGTACTATATAAGGGGAAAAGTAAGCGATCTGATCCGGATTGTTGCAGAGGAAAATCGCTATTATGTACGCATACCTGATATTCATGGGTCTCGAGTCATGTCTAAGAAAACTACTTTCAGTCAGAATCCAACCAAGGAACAGTTCGGTTTCATGCAGGGGAAGTCAACGACAGCTCCTCTGGCCCAATTTATCAATCGAATATACCTGAACCTAAGTACCCCACGAAAACCACTATATTGCACATATTGATTTTCGTAAAGCCTTTGACTCTGTACTGAGATCGAAATTGTCATCAAAATTAGTGAATTTGTTCAAAATACGAGGAAAGATGCTGAAAATCATTATAGCTATTTTAAAAACAAATTACATTCTAATAAATGATGGCCAAAGAATCTCTAGAATTATTGAGCAGTCGAGAGGGTTGCTCCAAGGAGACACACTGAGCCCCTTCTTGTTTATTTTGTATATCTGCGATTTAGTGGATTACATCAAAAGATTTTCTCGCTATATTGGAGAAATTATTATTTTGCTGTTTCCTGACGACGTGCTATTCTACAGTGACTCTAGAGACGTTATTCAAGCAGGGTTGGATGCTATGGCAGCCTGGGCCCTGGAAAATGCCCTGGATGTAAACCTTGAAAAAACGGCTATTATGAAATTCCACTATAGAGGACGTCTCTGTATAGATGACAAGTTTGTCTACAATGGCTAGGAAGTAGCAATAAATAACTCTTATAAATATTTAGGTATCACGTTCCAAACATTACTCACCTTTACAAAGCATACAACTGAAACCACTTGAAAAGCACTAAAAGCTGCTAATTTTTTCATAAAGCCACAGATGATTTCCTTGAGAACCGCAATGGCATTATTTTGTCTAAAGGTACAGCCAATTATAACATACGGACTGCGAGAGACCTGGCCCCACCTGTCCGCAAATAACCTTCACTCATTAGATAAAATGCGTAACGGGTAACTGCGGTAATAGTTATACGGGGAATATTTTACCGGGATGGAATCAGTATGTTAGACCGCATAAACATGAAGTTGATTTTTGGTATAGTGTGTGGGCTGCTGCTGGTCAGCTGAACAGCAGGCAAAGTGAATTATTTAACTTAAAGCAGAGAGCTCGTGCTCAATACAAGTACCGGTACTTGGTGAGGCGTTTAAAGAAATTTGCTGACAAAATAAAAGGGAAAATTTACTTACTCAGTAAAGGGTAGTACCGATATTTTTAAACAAATAAAAAAGTTTACGTGGTAATTCTAATATAAATCTAATATAATTAGTGATTCAGTTGAAGGGGAGACTGATAATCAATGTGTTGCGAATTAATTCAGTGCAGTATATAAAGTGCTATATAATCAGTAAGATGACCATGACCAGGGTGTGGATTTTTCAGAAATAAACAACAGTATCCAAGATTTTGAATGTAGTAGTTTTTTATATTTTACCAAGGATATTATTATATGAATGTATTGTAGTAATTGTATATCCAGAATTTCTACCTACCGTAGTAAATCACGCTTTCATGAGTAACTAAAATATACATAATGCATACATCAAATGCATGATAATCAATCATAATCATAATGCATGATCTTATACATGAATGATGCTCGTACGCATCTAATGGGAAATAAAATCTATCTTATTCTTTCTTATCTTATTCATTTTATCTTATTATAGAGTATCTTATTCTTTCGATTCTGATAGCTTAATTAATGGTGGACCGGTACTAAAGGAACATCTGTGTAATTTATTTAATACATTTATTACTCATGGCTTTCTGTCCAAGTGCCTATTATTAGTTGCATTGGTACCATTAGTAAAAGATAATCGTGATGAAATTTCCAGTGTTGACAATTAACGTGCTATAGCAATTGCATCTGTACTGTTGAATTGCTAATTAATTATATTGTTAGAGGTGGACAAAGGTGGATGAATTACAGTTTGGTTTTATAGCTAATTCCAGTATGGGCATGTGTACTTGGACAGTTACGGAAGTAGTAAGCTTATTACCTACAGAAGGTAAATAATGGTTGCCTAATAGATTTTATCAAACATAATGGATGGTGTTGATAGAAGAACGAGATATAGGGTCTAAACACTGCCAAATAATATTTAATTCTGCAGACAAACGTTATGATTTGATTTAAGACAAAATGGTTCTAAAGCAACATAACATGAACTTTGGTAAAATATGCCTTGCAAATTTTGTTCAAGTTATGATTGCTCAGGCAGCTTTCAAGAGTTTGCCAAACCAAATGGTAACTTTGGTCTCTGAGAAAAGAGCTTTCGAATGAGCCCTAAACGAATTCCGTACGGCCACTAGAACTGGAGATTATACATTTTGAAGATCTCCGATGACCGATAAGTCTATTCCGTGTAATCCCGCAAAGACCGCAGAGTCGCTTATTCGAGTCCCGTCTTCATTCCGTAGACATGAAGTTGTCTTATAAATTGATCAGTAGGTCCAATAATCATAAAAAAATACCTTCTCAATTAAAATTTTGTGCTCTTTCTCGTGGAGACATCCGATTAGCACCACTGAGCACAGAAAATTTGCAGAAATTGAATGCAAACCCCAAACTTTATCGCCTTACCGATATCGCGATATATCGGAGCCAGTCTCTTCTATCCCAGATATCTCGAAAAGTAAGCAAGATATAGGAAAACGGTTTCCATATTTGGATTCAGCATGAAATTCTGCATCAGATAGGATATGTTTCAAAAATTCGACTTTTTGGTCAGAAAATGCGCTACCCCCCCCCCCTTAATGTAAATACAGATACCAATACAAATTAGAATAAGGTACCATAAGGAGGTTAATTAAAGTAAACGTAAATGCCGCTTCCCCAGATGGCAGCACATCAATTGAATTACAATTGAATTACTTTTCTACTAGTGAAGGCTAAAAAATATGTTCCCTAAGGTATTTTTCATTCTGATTATGAAAATGTGATATTTCTAATACATTCGTTCCATTTATTGGCTTTATTGATTGTATTGATTTATTGATTGGAAAATATATTTGGTAATATTATTTTTAAGATAACGTAAATGTGAAAGATAAAACTGAATAAAGTGTGATTCAACGAATATCTGCAGTATAATACACGACCAAATACTATAATGCTGATGTCGGAATCACAATACTAGAATCAATCAATCAAAAGATATTGATTTTACTGAATGACTTTACTTAATATAATCCGGGAGGATAATCCTCATATGATCACTCATATGAATCTTTTGCTAATTTTTCCATTTTGGATTGGTGTTGATCTTTTCTTTGGTCTTTTTTACTGTCCTTTTGAATGCTACGTCGGACTTGCATGAAGTCTTTCCGAATTTAGCCTTGACCCATGACTTGGCAGTTTTTTCAAAACCAGTGACCGTGACCGCGATCCAATAGTAACATGCAATGGCGCTCAGCGCTGCTAGTTCGATTCTTTCAACTCCAAAAAACCTATGATTTGGAGCGCGGTTCCACACAAGGTCATTCAGGCCCTCTGATCGGTTTGAGTATATCCAGAAAGATCTTGCCGAAGCAAACTAGGTTTCAGTAGCCGACTGTATATTATAAGTAAATGTAAAGAATAACTCATTCAATTTTCAATTTAATTTCAATTTATTTGCCACAAGCCACAATCAATTCACAAGCCACAATCAATTCATAGTGGAATATTCTATCAATTAACCGCACCATCATCATCCCTACAATACACAATACAATACGGTATAATTTAGTTTTAAATAAAAGTCTGGCCGGGACGCAAGTCCAACCTGTTACTCAGTGTAAAATATTAACTTTTGCAAAGTAGCTTATTGCTCATTGGTAGGTGTAGGCAGGCGCAATAGCAGTGCTAGTATAATAGCACCTGCCTCTCCTATGGATAAAGGGAAAGGGGGGTTGATAGAAAAATTAATGGGCAGGAAGGGGTGGGGGGGGGGGGGGGTGGGTGGAGATTAGCCGGCCGCGCCAGAAGTCAAAATGTCGTATTGAACCTGAAAAGCCAGATCCAAAAGCTAAACTGGGGCCGAAACTATCACAACCGCAATTAAATGAGAGAGAAGCCAGTGGTTAAGAATTATTTTGTTAATGTAATAATGCGCGAGAGGGTGGGAAAGTTTGTGGAAGATGTCGTACATAATACTACAGACTTCGAATTTATATAGTCGTTCTAGAGGAAAGATATTTAATTTTTGATAAATTGGAAGAGACGATGATCTGTAATGGTTAAACGTAATGCAGCGGAGGATCTTGTTTACTTTTTAGTACGAACAGGTTTAATTAAAGAGCTATAAGTGCTTCCCCAGACAACTAAGCCGTATAGAATATAAGGGTAAATAGGAGAAAAATATAAGGTAATTAGCAAGCAAGGTGATGCAATTTATCTGGTTGAACTTTACCAGTTCTCTTGCAATAATAACAAAATGAGTCTTTGCCTGGTGGGCAATATGAGTGACGTTGTGCTGGTGTACCTCCCTTGCACACAGTGCCTTAGAGATGCCAATATTTGCCTCTTCGGATGATGAATGCGCTCACTTTCTGGTTTACCAGCTGTTTCTTGAATAGATCTACACAACGCATTGCCCATATAAGTGCTCAACTTATCGATGACATTGAAGGTAAGGCGATGTTTTCCCCCACCAATTGGCTGCTTTACTATCGGTTTTCTTTCCCTATTTTCTTGTTTTTTACTAGAGGGGTCCGTCTTTTTTCTTGGTTTTTTCCATTATTTTTTATTTTTCCTGCGTTTTTCAAAATTATATTCAATTATTAGTTTTTTCCGCAAGTCGCGAAGAGAATGCCCGAGCCGCTTGTGGAAATGATTGATACAATCAAGTTTATCAACACGGAGACACTTACTATGAGTTGAGTCGTGAGTTTTCAAATGTTTTATCCCCACTTCGTTTGAGTCGAATTCGCTTTTTTGTTCTTCCGTCATTGTTGAACACATTTCATTCACACTGCTTGCAAACTCCATAAATATATATCCCAAATCTGAAATATTATTTTATGGTTACATATTATATTAGTTATACATTAGTTAAATATTGTTATATATTATTTATTTACCTTATTGTATGTATGGCACTGGTTCGATATGGGTCACCCAATTTGGAAATTATATATATATATTAACATAAACTATATTATATTTTAAAATCTCTTTCAACTCCAACCATACGTGTGTCAGGTGGCTTACAAATAAATATTTCTCTATATTATATTTTTCAATAAATAAATATACACCACTCAGTCACTTAAAAAATATAGCTACTCTTTTGCAAATTTTCGGGTTTACGCAACCCTTATTATGCATTATGTAATTTAATCGGCATTACTATGTTATGGGTACCCACTTTTTGACCACTTATTTGACCATGTCAATGGCTATTATCATGAAGTTTTTTGTTTTAGAACATAAATGTCATCTTCTATGAGACGTTAGCTAGTGTTTTTTATGGTAGCTACTGTTTTTTTAGGTAGCTACTGTTTTTAAAATTAAGATATGATACAGATAAGATATGATAATTTATTAGAGGAGACAACTCGGCTAGTGCAGCACACATAACAATGACAAACAACACAATTATATCATTAAAATTTATGACACAAAGTGACTTATGCATCAGCTAAACTAAGATTAAGTAAAATTATACACTTCAATAAAACATAGTTAAAATCAATATTAAACGTTACGGATTTCAAACCCCATATTTTATATATTTTTTAAAATCCACAGTAAGTAATTTCGACTTAAAAACGTTAAGAGACGGACTATTCACCACATTCATCTATCCCATCATAGTAGACATGTACCGAACAACAAGAGTCCCACAAGAAATGAAAACAAATAAGTTGGTGCCAGTTCCCAAGAAGGGCAACCTAACACTCTATGGTTCTTTTCGGGGAATCTCATTGATCTCGATTGCTGCAAAGCTATACAATAGGATTCTATTAAATCGCATCAGGGATCCCATTGAGAGACTGCTCCGTGGAAATCAGAATGGGTTCCGTAAAGGTCGTGGGACCATGGAGCCCATTTTGGCACTTAGAAGGATAATTGAAGAATTGTCAAAAAAGAAAGACAGGCATCTGGCTGTTATCTTTGTTGACTTCTTCAAGGCCTTTGATTCAGTCTCTCGCTCACGTATGTTCAGCATACTTTCATTATATGGGATTCCTGATGAAATTATTGCAGCAATCAGATCAGTATACGATGGTTTGACAACATTTGTATCTACTGTTGACGGTGACACAGAACCATTTGAAGTGTTATGGGGCGTCCTCCAAGGAGACACACTTGCACCATTCTTGTTCATTATTGTGGTTGACTATGTTCTACGCATGTCCTTAGATCATCATAATGATGATGGGGTGATGATAACGCCACCTACTGGCTCCAGAAGTCGAGTAAATCGTGCCAAAGTACTCTCAGAATCATTAGAGGCCTAGAGGGAGCCCAACGGCTCCTCGGCTCGTTGGAGCATGCTGCTTCTAGTGTTGGTCTTTTTATTAACTCCAGAAAGACCAAAATTCTGACAGTTAACTTTGAAAGTCCTCAGCAAGTCTCTGATCGGATGAGCATAAGCTCAAAGGATGGTATGCTTGAGCATGTGGACGACTTCTGTTACCTGGGATCATGGATCCGGAAGTCAGGTGAGGACCTTCGAATACGTAAGGGAAAGGCATGGGCAGCCTTGAATAGGCTTTCCAGGATTTGGAAGTCACCGAGAATTAATCGGAAACTTAAGGTCCGATTATTTAGAGCAGCAGTAGTTCCAGTAATCCTCTACGGGAGTCCATGCTGGGCTCTAACTGCTGAGGACACCAAATCTCTGGATGGCACATTCACAAGAATGCTACGCCGGGTTCATTGTGTCAAGTACAATGCACACATCTCCAACCAGACACTATATAACATTGGAGGTGTCTCATTGGTTCCCCCAAGCTTGTCACTAGAACAAAATCGCCTCCGCTTTGCAGGACATTGCTTTCGCCGTGAGGACCAGCCAGTGCATAATCTTGTACTTTGGCAGCCTCATGGAGTGAATAAGCATGGTGGACAGCCCATGACTTTCTTGAGACACATCTTAAAGGACACTGGCCTTAAAGATGCGGATGATCTAGCAAATGTCATGGGTGATAGGGAGTTGTGGCGGTGCAATTTTGTTGACAAGCCGGCACAGCATTCTTAAAAATGCAGCTGCAATACAGCATGCCGATCGTAGTAGTAGTAGTATTCACCACATTAATAGGTAAATCGTTCCATATGTTTAACAACACGGTTGAAACAGACGTTCTCAACACAGTTTGTATTGCACTTTGACCCACGAATTTTAAAACGATGTCCTCTGGTAATGCAATTTCTTATTACGGTAAAATAGTCATTGCACCTAAGATTAACTAGACCGTGCATTATCTCAAAAGTGTATACCAAGTCAGCGTGTATCCTACGTAGTTCTAGTGGCTGTAGGTCTAGATATGTCAATCTCTCAATATATGGGATATCTGGGTCCAGATGACAACGAAAAAACAGACGCCTTGTAAAGTAGCGCTGCACGGCTTCAAGAAAGACTTCGGTTAGACTTCATAGTTAGATTAGATTCGGTAGATAGGTTAGATTCGGAAAGACTTCATGCGAGTCCGACGTAGCATTCAAAAGGACAGTAAAAAAGACCAAAGAAAAGATCAACACCAATCCAAAATGGAAAAATTAGCAAAGGATTCATATGAGTGATCATATGAGGATTATCCTCCCGGATTATATTAAGTAAAGTCAATCAGTAAAATCAATATCTTTTGATTGATTGATTCTAGTATTGTGATTCCGACATCAGCATTATAGTATTTGGTCGTGTATTATACTGCAGATATTCGTTGAATCACACTTTATTTAGTTTTATCTTTCACATTTACGTTATCTTAAAAATAATATTACCAAATATATTTTCCAATTAATAAATCAATACAATCAATAAAGCCAATAAATGGAACGAATGTATTAGAAATATCACATTTTCATAATCAGAATGAAAAATACCTTAGGGAACATATTTTTTAGCCTTCACTAGTAGAAAAGTACAATCTTACAAAACGTAAATAAACTTTACATTAACAAAATGAACAACAATTTGTTTCTAAACTTTAAACCCATTTTTCACGGAATTATATTTTTCGAAAGTAACAAATTACAAAATACTACTCCTCCGTCATTTTTCATCATTTGAAAGGTACTTTGAAGATATTGAGAAAATAGCCAGCACTTTTTTTGAAATTTTTTTTTACTATTATTGAAAATTGTAATAAATTTTATTAATTAAAATTAATTCATTTAATTTATTTACTTACAAAGCAGGGGATGCGGGAACGGATGTAGGACGATTCGGTCCCGGACAATTCGGTCCCGGACAATTCGGTCCGGACAATTCGGTCCCGGACAATTCGGTCCCGGACAATTCGGTCCCAAAACACTAAATAAATGGGACCGAATTGTCCGGGACCGAATTGTCCGGGACCGAATTGTCCTAGGACCGAATTGTCCTAGGACCGAATTGTCCGGGACCGAATTGTCCAGGACCGAATTGTCCTTGACCGAATTGTCCGGGACCGAATTGTCCGGTTCCTGATAGCAACGTTTTAGTGCTTTTTTGATATTGGTGAATGTTCTAGAACATTAGTAGAGATATTTGTTATGCTAGCTAGTGTTATTTACTTGCTAGAATTTTTTGAAATTTAAAAATACTGTATTTTTTTTATTTTTGTTATTGGTAGTGTTCGAGAACATTATTATATATTATTTATTAAGGTGTAGCTAGTGTTTTTTTTTACTAGCTAGCATTTCCTTGAAATTATAAAAACACTTGTGAAAACATTGATATTTCAGAATTAGGCCTAAACTGTTGCTGATTATTAATAATAATATTTTAATATTATTGATTATTATAATAGTTAATATTACCAAATATATTTTCCAATTAATAAATCACTGGATCCATCCATTTACATCCATTAGAGTATACATATATAGCTAGAGTATACATCCATTTTGGATTGGTGTTGATCTTTTCTTTGGTCTTTTATAATTTAGTTAATAACTGATTAGTTAATGAATAACTGATTAGTAATAACATATTAATTACCAAAAATATTGATGATATTATAACAGTCCCTGAATGAGATTCAGCTATTATCTAGGATAATAATTTAGGCTTGTTAACCAACCAACAACACATACAGTATACATACGCAGTATATAAAAAATATCAGTTTTAAAAATAAACATTTTAAATACATACTATTACTAGCTAGTAATTTTACTGATTGACTTTACTTAATATAATCCGGGAGGATAATCCTCATATGATCACTCATATGAATCCTTTGCTAATTTTTCCATTTTGGATTGGTGTTGATCTTTTCTTTGGTCTTTTATAATTTAGTTAATAACTGATTAGTTAATGAATAACTGATTAGTAATAACATATTAATTACCAAAAATATTGATGATATTATAACAGTCCCTGAATGAGATTCAGCTATTATCTAGGATAATAATTTAGGCTTGTTAACCAACCAACAACACATACAGTATACATACGCAGTATATAAAAAATATCAGTTTTAAAAATAAACATTTTAAATACATACTATTACTAGCTAGTAAATAATTCACAAGCTCCATAAAAACACCATAGCTACCATAAATAATAATGCTAACAAAAAAAAGTAAATTTTTTTTATTTAAAAAAAAATACTAGCTAGTAAAAAAAACTCTAGCTACCTACCATATAATAATATATATTAAGTTTCTAGAACATTCACCATTATATAATACCAATTAAATTTGGTCCCTGACAATTCGGTCCCGGAAAATTCGGTCCCATTAATATGCATGTTTTGGGACCGAGTTGTCCTAGTCAGTATCCGGACAATTCGGTCCCGGACAATTCGGTCCCGGACAATTCGGTCCCCAAACACAAAATTAATGGGACCGAATTGTCCGGGACCGAATTGTCCGGGACCGAATTGTCCGGACCGAATTGTCCGGGACCGAATTGTCCTGCTTCCGCGGGAACGTGGCCTAGCCTGCGTTCTCGGGGGAGTTCGGAGGCGGCTTCAGTTCGCGCTCCTCCGCTCTAACTCCCTCTGTCTGCGTGGTGGCCGGCGTCCCTAGAGGGCGCTGGGCTTGGGAGATGGTGCGGGTCTGCGGGGGAATGACCTCGCAGACCGGTATTAATCCACGGTGCACCATTTTTAATTGTATGTTTAATTGGTTTGTCTTAATTGTATTGTTCTGATTGGTGGTGGGATGTTGGATTGGTGCAGCTGTATATTTAAATTTATATACAATTTTAATATTTCAATTTCAATTTCAAGTTTATTCATCGGGCAGAGCCCATAAAACATACTGTACAGATTATTTCTACCAAATTTAACAGCATAGCACAATTAATACCTAAATGCACAAGGATACATTGAATATTTGAGACCCCGACTGTAGAATACTAAATTAAATCGATATCCAAGGTACCGCATTTTCAATTTGAAAGCACAATATTATACAAAAAAAACAAAAAAAAGATACACTCAGGCACTGCCCAACCAATACCGAAAGAATAGCAATTCCCATTACTGAATTAAAAATATTAAATATTAAAATTGAGTACCGGTCGCTCAGGTGTGATGTATTCAAAAAAAAATAATAAGATATACATTGAATTCATTCATATTATATAGTATTTGCAAGGATTTGAAATATGAGAAGGTCACGATAATGTGGGGGCAAGCCATGAAGTGGGGGGTGAGCTTTACAGAAGCAGCACATCCCATCGATCAGTGAGAGATGAGTAACCTAAGTTTGCACAAGCTACAAGGAATATAATATAATATGTTAAAAGTTATTAAAAAAAATTTACTTACAAATTAATAATTTAAAATATCGGCTGGATAATTTAGGTAGATTCGATTCGAAGGTGCTGAGTCCAAAAAAGTTGGTTTCTAATAATTTGGATAAATATTACGTGACTAGTAGTGTTTTTAGTGAAATATTTAATTCCGCCAGTCGTTGTTAGAGGGACACAAAAAAAATTCAAATTTAATTTACTTGCTCTTTGGCCTTCCCCACGTTGGCTGAACACCATATATATAATAGTGATATTGACCTACAACACGAAGTTAAAGATGTTTTAACAAAAATCTCATGAAGGCACCCCCCCCCCCCCCCCCCCCCTAAAACTAAATTTGTAGTGCGGATTGGCTTTTAAAACGCACATTTTGCGTTTTCTAACCCAAAAGGTGAGTTATAAAATATTGGCACTTAAAAACATTGGTGTGCAGTCCGGATTGGGTATTGTGGACAAACCAGCGCAGGTGTTGATTGTATGCGGCAACCGCAAAAGTTTTTTATTTGTTTTTCTTGAATCCCAAAAGTTTTAATTGTTCAATAAGAACAGATAAATGAATTTCCAATGCCGTTTTAACTTAATCATTTACATTTATGATTGTTATCATTATGTGAGAGTTTGAGAATTTCAACCGTTAAACTTTTCTAAATAAAACCAATAATTCGTATTTTCGAAAAAGCGTCAAGTCTCCCTCAATGTGAGGAGAATTAACACCTACGGTTGGAGACTTGAACCCCCATTTCCATTTTTGTAAAATTCTTACAAAAATCCATTAGAGGTGAAATAATTACATGTTCAACATGTCTATTTTATAGTAGAGCAGAGAAAAAGCAAAAAATGCGATTATTAATTTGTCAAATTATTATCCAAAATTTTATACCAATTCAGGTGGTGGTTTAAATGGTTCTCCTAACAAGGACGAAATAATTAATAGTTCATTAAAACCACAATAAAATTTAACGCGGAAAGGCACTTTTTCATAATTAAATATCATGTATAATTTTCAATCCAGGTGCATTTTAATTGTTTTCCTGTAATTCAATTGATGTGCTGCCATCTGAGGAAGCGGCATTTACTTTTACTTTAATTAACTAACTGTTCCAAGATACAGATGAATTTAAAAAAAATTATAAATGACACCTCCAACCCCCCGCGCCCCAGGCCTGATAGGGTTAAATGGGGCCTTTTATACAGTCACAATCCCAATAAGCGTTAACTGGCCAAAATGACCAAATAAATTCCTATGGACAATTTGGCGAAGCGTTTTAACTAGACTGATCAGCTAAATGCAGTCTGTCTGTCTCCTTGGCCATCTATTTGGATGCACTGACTAAATGTCGGCTCGCTTTCATTTTTATTATTGACAGATTGCTAACTTACCCCAAGATGAGTTGGGCCTTGCAGTACTGGAGACCACCCATTGAGGCATTGATACATCACACAGGCTATTAAGGGAGTTGAATGCGGCTTTGTAAAGGAGGATAATGTATAATAATCTGATTGTGTGGGTTATTATTAGATAATATGTCGATAGATGGTTTTGTTCAGAAGTGGAAAAAATGAGAAAGCGCGTCACCGGGGGTTGGACCAGCGCTATACGTATGTTTCGGCCTAACAGGCCTCATCAGTAGCGCTAACCAGCTCAGCCACTAGCCCGTGACACTCACACTCCCACCTAATCAACTTCTGTTGAACAAATTAATTAATTCTATTTAATTAATTAATATCACCTGGCAGCAATACTCGAGCTCACTATCTTTAATTATAGATGGCCTAAGGTACTCATGTCATGTATCCCACAAGCATTACAAATCATACGCAAATTGCACCCCAATGTACTCCTACAATCAGTATACCGTAACATAGACAGAAACCTAACTGAAAGATTATCCGACCACAAAAGATTCTTTGCAAAATTGATAACCCTTTTACAGAGCATTATCTTAGGATGATTGTGAAACCAACTATAGATTCAACCGTGAATCTATGCAAATTGAACGGTAACCCCCACTCCATCTGTACATTAGTATTCCACACCATTAGTATATTTTATTGCACTCTGGTGACCATAAATCCCATAATGCCCCACCATAAAAACTGGTCGCAAATAGAATGAGTACATAGGTTATATTATCTGGCAATTAAAATTAAATTCCTTTATGTAGCCCTGACAACTTACCAATTAAAACACCCCTTTTCACTAAAATATCACGAGACAAACTACACCAAAAATCTAAATTGACACCAAGATGTGTTGTGTTACCTGTTCCGCCCAAGGCGCCTGCCTGCCTTGGGTGGAACAGGAAACAAACACATCTTGGTGTTATTTTAGATTTTCGGTTTGTCTTGTGTCGTGATATTTTGAATGAATGAATGAATGAATTGAATTTTAATGTCATGGGCTCATGCCCCGAGCCGCTAGGGGCTTACCAGACACCAGATTATAATAATGCACAGCACTATAACACAAAAATATATTTAAAAAGAGAGATGAATAACTATAATTATAGAGAAAACTGAATATAGCTGAAATATATGATAGAGAAAATATTCGAATTTACAAATCAGTAATCAATTACAAATGATTGTACAATATATTTTTCCGTTCATCAAACAATGAAGATAAATATTTAACCGCACCAACTTGATTATCGCACATGAAATATTTAAGTTTTTGTTGATTATTTAATTTACGTATATCTAGTGGTATAGAAGAGCGGTCTAAAGCACTACAGTCACTCAGAAAGTGGACCTCATCCTCGATCTCGCCAGATCGGCACACAGTGCAAATGCGGTCTTCTAATGACCTGCCCTGGAACCGACCCACCTTGATCGCTAGAGGAAGAACTCCACACCGGAATTGAGCCATTAGACTGCGCTGGCTACGTGTAACACACTTATTAACAACATATTGCTCTGCACCGAAAATACTTTTAAATTTAATATAGGTACGTAGTTTAGGTTTCGATTTTAATTCAGAACTCCACTTATCTTCAAAATATTTATCGCATGATTTGCTTGTTCCGTCGATATTCTTTCCCTCTAAGAACGTCGTTTCTACGCGTCCGTTTCGTTCGTCAAGAAAACTCAGTTCAAGTCCTAGTTACTTTAATATTCAATATGTATAAACGGCACCAGTGCACAATCACATGATGACGCTTCCTTCCTTCAAACAAATGATTTATAACACGTACAGTACAAATGCACTGTACGTTCAGTTCAATTAGAACAATAATAGTTAAGTTCAGTGACCAATAGGTCACTGAATAGAGTCCAAAAAGTTCAGTTCGTGAAACAAGTCGAATCAAACAATAAACGAACGAACGAAAGAACGAACGGTGAAAACTATGTAACGTTTCTACAAAGTTATATCGACAGAATGAATCTAATCTCATCCTGCTCTCGTCATATATGAATGGAAGGAAAGCCATCTGGGATTGGTTTACCAAATAACAATAGGCCATAGAAAATGGGGCCAAAATATATAATACGTTATACACCAATATACACAGGTGAGGGTAAATCCCAGAGGATGCCTTACACTTCCATTGTTGCCTCTCACTCAATGTGTCCTTTCACTTTAAATGGTTCTAATATTCACTCACTCATTATAGGATATGATAATTCTCTCGTGAACATGAGGCGAGCAAGTCTTCATGCAAGATACACTATACTTTTACTTTTGTGACGTCATGTCATGACGTCATGACCTTCTCTCTCAATAAAATGGAATTTCTACGGCAATAACAGGTGATAAGAATTTTGGGCCATACTGTACGATGAAATACTGACTATAGTCGGGAACAAACTCCCCCCAGAAACCACTATAAATGGTTTCTCGAGGAAATCACGACTATATTAAAAAGTTTGAGTCCGAAAACGATATATATCAACTGTCATTCCGCGATGTAGGCCCCCTGGCAACATTACACGCTCATGGATTGCCAAACCATGAGTGGTTTCCTATTTCCCTCTATAAATTCATTACAATTCAATCAAGTCCTTTTAAAATACCGATATACGAAATATTTCGTAGTTCAATAATGCTTCAAGATAAATCGCTAGTTAATTCATCCTAGGTACATATTGCAAAAGTAGTGCCATTCAATTATATATATATATGGTTAGAGCATATCAAATAATGTATTTCCCTTTCATGATTATGGGGTCCCTCGTTTATTTTTGTAATAACAATCGAACATAAACGCTCCATCCACGGTCACCACTAGTCGCTGCTACCATGGTCACTCCCCCCATGGGGTCTCCTGCAGTGGGGAATCCTTCCCTTCTATCAGAATTCGCGGTCACGATACTTTCGCGTTCCTCCATTTCGTACCCTGAGACAAGACAGTTCATAAGCCACGTTTTAAATGTTTCTCCCCGTGGTACCACTTCGCCACCGCATCCTTTACACATCACAGTCCTCATTACGGCTCCTCTGAGATTAATTCTAATAAGCTAGTTATATATGATAATTCTTCTATATCCAGATATCCAGTACTATCATTAATAACGTATAATATCCATAATTGACTAAATGGTCAGTTACACTATAAAGTTTTATTATACGTTCTGGAATTTGCTGGTTTCATGTTCTATGGTTGCTGCTAATGAAATCTATGTTTCCCATAATTTAAGTTCATTTTATACTACAATTGTTCCATTCATTCATTCCTTCAGTTCATTCCGCAACTGAGAAGTTGCAAGTTCATTGTTCATTAGGGCTGTGTTCAGTATTGCGTCATATAACCATTCATTCATTTCACACATACATTTTATGTTCCGGAAACATATATTTCACCCCAGGTTACCATTCAGTCAATGTATCAGCCTATCCTAAAGTACTAGTTCAGTTTTCTTCTATTCATTTGTAAATTTGATAATATATTATAAATCTTAATTTAGGTACGATTTGAGGTATACATGGACCCTCCCCCCATGCCTTTGGCATAAATTAGACAGTTTGCTCCAATAAGCAACATTTGCTTATCGGACGTCTTACAAGTTTCTTTCCACTCGTCTTCAATTCGACCGTTCTAGTGTGCCCATCGGGTCCCTGCAGGCAATTTACTACTCTGGCCATCACCCAATCGTGTTTCGCTAGGGTGTCATCTGTCACTATGACTAGATCTCCCGGTTTCAGATCTCTCCTTTCCACCCGCCACTTGTGTCGCTTGTGAAGGGTTGGTAGATATTCAGTTACCCATTGGCGCCAGAATATCTTTGATACTACTTGTATTACTTTCCATGTCTTTCTGGAATATAGGTCATTCTCGTCAAACAGGTCTTTACTCAAAACCTGGACTGGTCTCCTCAATAGTAGATGGTTTGGTGTCAAAACCTCGTAAGAATTCGGGTCATCATTTAACGCACATAGCGGCCGCGCATTCATTGTTGCTTCTGTTTCTGCTAACACTGTGCGGAATGCGTCCTCATCAAGGCATCGATTTCGGGTGCTTGCCTCTAAGAGCCGCTCAGCACTTCCTACAAGTCTTTCCCAGACTCCTGAAGAGTGGGGGGCATAAAGGGTATGGAATTTCCACTTGACACCTTGTTTCCTTGCATGTTCTTCAATAGCAGGTGTTTGAGCAATCCGGTAGAGATCTTGAAGTTCTCGATTAGCTCCAATGAAATTCGACCCATTATCAGAGCTAATCCTTCGCACTGCTCCACACCTTGTAATGAATCTTCTGAGTGCATTAATAAATGAGTTCGCACTCGCATCTTTAACTAATTCGAAGGCAACAGCCCTTGAGGCGTAACACACGAATATGGAACCCCATCGTTTCTCATATCGTCGACCCACTTTGACGTTAATAGGACCATGGTTCGACAACATTTGTGTCTACTGTTGACGGTGACACAGAACCATTTGAAGTGTTATGGGGCGTCCTCCAAGGAGACACACTTGCACCATTCTTGTTCATTATTGTGGTTGACTATGTTCTACGCATGTCCTTAGATCATCATAATGATGATGGGGTGATGATAACTCCACCTACTGGCTCCAGAAGTCGAGGAAATCCTGCCAAGTACCTAACTGATCTAGACTTTGCTGATGACTTAGGAGTACTCTCAGAATCATTAGAGGGAGCCCAGCGGCTCCTCAGCTCATTAGAACATGCTGCTTCTAGTGTTGGTCTTTTTATTAACTCCAGCAAGACCAAAATTCTGACAGTTAACTTTGAAAATCCTCAGCAAGTCTCTGATCGGATGAGCATAAGCTCAAAGGATGGTATGCTTGAGCATGTGGACGACTTCTGTTACCTGGGATCATGGATCCGGAAGTCAGGTGAGGACCTTCGAATACGTAAAGGAAAGGCATGGGCAGCCTTGAATAGGCTTTCCAGGATTTGGAAGTCACCTAGAATTAATCGGAAACTTAAGGTCCGATTATTTAGAGCAGCAGTAGTTCCAGTACTCCTCTACGGGAGTCCATGCTGGGCTCTAACTGCTGAGGACACCAAATCTCTGGATGGCACATTCACAAGAATGCTACGCCGGGTACATTGTGTCAAGTACAATGCACACATCTCCAACCAGACACTATATAACATTGGAGGTGTCTCATTGGTTCCCCCAAGCTTGACAATAGAACAAAATCGCCTCCGCTTTGCAGGACATTGCTTTCGCCGTGAGGACCAGCCAGTGCATAATCTTGTACTTTGGCAGCCTCATGGAGTGAATAAGCATGGTGGACAGCCCATGACTTTCTTGAGACGCATCTTAAAGGACACTGGCCTTAAAGATGCGGATGATCTAGCAAATGTCATGGGTGATAGGGAGTTGTGGCGGTGCAATTTTGTTGACAAGCCGGCACAGCATTCTTAAAAATGCAGCTGCAATGCAGCATGCCGATCCTAGTAGTAGTAGTAATAGGACCAAAGAGGTCAATACCACAATTTGTGAATGGTGGCTCATAGGGTGTTATCCGCTCCGCAGGTAAAGGTGCCATCACCTGCTCCACCCTCTGTCGACGAATGGTGCGACAGGTAACACACTTCTCCACCCAGCCCTTCACTCTTCTCCTGACTGCTGGAATCCAGAATTTCCTCCGTATCCTCGTGAGTGTTGCTTCCACACCTCCATGTTGTGAGGCTTCATGGGAATCGTGTATAATCTTATCCACGATAACTGAGTCTTTCGGGATCAATATGGGGCAATCAGGGACAATCCCTCCTGGAGCATTCCCCAGCCGGGAGCCCATACAGACTACTCCATCCTTCATAATGGGGCTCAATGGTCTCAGGTTGCTGTCTTTCGGGATAGGTTTTCCAACCACTAGTTTCTCCACTTCATCTGGGAAGCCCTCCTGTTGAATGTACTTTATGATAGCCATCCCTGCATTTTCCACATGTAGTTCTGGTCGGGGCCCTCCACTTTTCCGTGTTCGTATCCAAGCCATCCACATCCTCCATCGCGCTACACGCCGTTTAGTGTCATACCATGAGCGATCATGGTGGAGTATTCGCTCTGTCATTGTTGGTTTGTCTCTTATAGTGGTTGACATTACTACTTCCCTGCGTAATTCTGGGTCATCCCCTTTGACTCCTTCCAGTAGGGCCTGTGGACCTCCTGGGAATTCAGGCCATCTTCCTTCATCCTTAAGGTACTCCGGGCCATATTGCCACAGATCTTCGTCTTCCTTCTTCTGTGTACCAATTATTCCTCTCGATATTTGGTCTGCGGGATTTATTGACGTTGGACAATAGTTCCAGTTGTTGATGTCCGTTAGTTCTTGGATTTCTGCAACTCGATTAGCAACAAAGACTTTGAATCTTCGTGCGTCAGTCCTGATATAATGAATAACAGTGGTCGAGTCAGTCCAAAAATACCAGGTTTGTATATTTCCAATCGCCTTTCCTAACTGTCTTCCTATTCTCACTCCTAATAAAGCTGCCATGAGTTCTATCCTAGGAATTGTGACGATTTTTAATGGGGCCGGTCTCGCCTTACTATATGCAACCCGAGCCCTCCTTCTATTATTCTGTCTTTGAACCACATAGGCTACTGCTCCATAGCCTTTGTCTGAGGCATCACTGAAGATATGTATCTCTAAGTTTTCCATGTTTCCGTCGGGAAAGTAGGCCCGATCTATCGTGATCTTATCTAGTAGTTGTAAACTATCCATCCATTTGTCCCATTTCTTCCTTATTCCTTCGGGAAGTTCATCATTCTAACCTACTTTCAGTAGATGGGCTTCCCTAAGTATTTGTCGACCAACAACTGTGATCCTTGAGAGTAGACCCATTGGGTCATAGATCCGGGCAACAAAGGATAGATATTCCCTTTTAGTATGTTTCCCTCTTTTCATTTTCGCCATATGGTACTCAAATGCATCTGTTCTTCGGTTCCAGACTATCCCTAAAGCTCGAACTTCGTCACTGTCTCCATCAGCTTCTATCATTGATTTA